>JARVJO010000330.1:23462960-23480686 GCA_031762555.1 Cynodonichthys magdalenae | reverse complement strand
AGGGTTAGGCTGTAGAAATTACTGGAAATGAATGGAAGTCAATAAACGGTCCTAATAAGGATAGAAATACAAACCTGGGTGCGTGTGTGGACATGTACAAGAAAACAGAAACAGCAAACTTTTGTTTTTTAAATCAGTTTTCAGTAAAAGACAGTCTTATTATTCTGAGAGAATTAATTGACTTGAATAAAAAGTCAGAAGAGGAGCAGCAGAGGGCAGACTGAGCTCAGTTCTGTTTGAAAACTTTCAAATTAAAAGTTACATTTAGAACTCAGAGCTAGCTTTTACTTTTAACGTTTAAAACGTCCTGCAATAAGAAATAATTACATATGTTGCACAAAAAAGCAGATTCAAATAATAAAAAGTGAAACTGAAATTATTTTAAAATTTAAAAATAAGAATAAAAAAATAATAATAGTTTGACACAAATATGGAGAATTTATGTACAACTTGTTCTAATGTAAAAAGATATGCGAATATTTGTGTTAAATTCTAAAAGTGTTTATTTCTGTAGCATAAAATACATATTTTGAATCTGCGACATGAATGGTTTAATGTTTTTTATTTTCTGAGCTCGTATAAAACAGAGTTAATTATGTTTTCGCTCGCTGAAGCAAACAGAACATTTTTATGGCCGAGTTGATTCAGGCACAAATACCAGAACAATTATCCTGTCACCATATTTCAGCCTGTGACCTTCAGACTCTTTTCTCCTCCATCTAAATGCAAACAAACGAGCTTTGATCCTTCAGACCAACGGTTTCAAATCTGCCTTATCGTCCGTTCCTTTAGATGTTTTATTAGATTTGTTGGACAAAAATAGGAAATAAAAACCTGCAGATTTACATTTTTGTTATGTTTGAGTTTATTTAACTTTAATTTGGTAAATATCCATTTCTTAACCTCTGTTTTAAACTTAATAATTTATATTTCTCTGATAAGGATTTAAAAGTTGAAGGAGTTTGTTTTGGGAGGAGGCGGTTGCTTCCTGGATCTTTGCTTTGTTACCTTTCCTGTCAGCAGCTGCAAGTAAACACCTGTCCTGAATAATTTACCTGAGGAGACAGGTAACTCATCCACCCACTGCAGCAGCTCTGAAGTGACATCACAGCTAACAGAACTCTGCTGCTGGTTCTGATGAACCATGAGTTTCAGTGTTTTTACTGATTCTGTTGCTGTTTGACTCAGGAAACGTTAAACTAACTGTTTTATAAATGTCTACTTAATAATAGTTTGTTTCCTTTTTAGTTCATCTTTAATTAACCACTAATTTTACATTGAATAGGTTTTAAAATTTATTTTACTTTGAAGGAATTAGGAAGAAAGGGGTGAATACTTTAAATAGACGATGTGTGACGTGTTTTATTTGGTTCAACTTGCTTTGAATTATTTTTTTTAAATTTATTTTTTAACCACTAATTACTCAAAAACAATGTTTGATTTTTTTATTTTCAGCTGTGCAAAAGTAAAACTGCCCCCCAAACAAAAGCTATAAGGACAGGTGATGAGACTTGGGGCACTCACCCCTTTGGTGCCGCCCCTGCTTAAAGGAAAATGTCAGAATTACATAAATATTCTGGGTTAATTATAATAATTCTGCACACAAACTGCACTGGAAGTGCTACAGCTAGTTGCTGCTGCTAAAACCCCTCCAGAAAGCTTCATTTAAACAAACAGGTGACAGGAAACTGACAACAGTGTAAAGGTTTATAAATACTGCTGGCTTGAATTGTTTGCATTAAAACACTGACCAGCTGTTTGCTCATCAGCTCTGCCAGAAATAAACAGTTTCTTCAACCTGAGGTCACAAAAAGATTTATCTATAACAGGTAAGATATTATCTGTTCACAGGTCACAAAAAATTTTATCTATAACAGGTGAGATATTATCTGTTCATAAATCTTCTACAGAAAGATCTAAACGATCCGCTTAAATAAACTTATTTCAAAACATTAAACTATTAGTGTGTTACAATCATAATCTTAACATGCAAACAGTTTTATTTAAATAAATTAATGAATAAATGACAAAAAAGGGCAGAAATAATATATTTAAAAAAAACGAGACAGAAGGTCACAAACAGATCCTCAGTGTTTAATAATTCAACAAGTGGTTTCTGATGGTTCACTGTTCATCCTCTCCCTCCTGCTAACTCTGTTACTGTGTGTGTGTGTGTGTGTGTGTGTGTGTGTGTGTGTGTGTTAAACAGGTGCTCAGTGGTGTAAGGTTCAGGTAGCTCAGTTTGCCAGACAGAGTTTTTACTTAATTAAACAGTCATGTATGTAACACAAACTCCAACAACTAATCAATACCCTCTGTCTGTCTGTCTCTCTCTCTCTCTCTCTCTCTCTCTCTCTCTCTCTCTCTCTCTCTCTCTCTCTCTCACACACACACACACACACACACACACACAGCCAGCATTTTTAAATTTTCTTTAATTTCTGAACAGTTTCTGTGCGTACAAGTGTAAATCATAGATGATGTCACAGTCTTGGTCTCAGTTCAAAAACTGCAAATTTAACTTGTTTTATATTAAATGTAACCTGAGTGTTGGTTTGATAAACTATTGACCTGTAATAGATTTCTCAGCTTAAACCAAAAATATAAAATATAAAAGTCGTCTTCTATGGTTGCAACTTTATTTTATAATCTAGGCATACTGATTTGGCTTTAATTTACAGACAAAATGATTTGTTCTTTAGTCAGATAAGAGGTGGAACACATGACACATCAACCTTAAAACACACAGATATCTAAAGCAAACAATAAAAAACACAAATAAAAGTAAATCTATTTATTTTAAAGCCTAATACAAAGCCGACTGCTGACTTTAAATAGCTTGAAAATTTAAAATGAAATAGTTTGGAGAACATGCAGCATTTCTTTTCAGCTTTTGTTTTGTAAAATTAGATTTACTTGACTTTGTCCGTGTCAGAAAATAAAAATTTGTAGTTATTGTACAAAGTTTGGTTTGTGCCTAATTTTGCTGTTTAGTTTCAATATTTCATTATTTCACGACAGAACTGATGTTCTTCCAGGAGGTTTTCAGACCCGAGGAGCTCCAAAACAAAAATATCTTCATCATAAAACAAATCATAAAAGCTGTCACGGCTGCAAAACTTTAAAAGCTCCAGGAAACACGAAGAAATCAGGAGGTGTGGCGTAAAAAGCATCAATGCTCTGCTGACAGAATCTATGATGACTGGAGACACCTGGACTGAATGAGAGCAGGTGAGAGTGGGCGTGGCATGAAGTGACACAGAGGAACCCCCCCACCCCAAAAAAACAGATCTTGACCCTCTAAAGCTGACTTCTTGTTTCATTATAAATAATTTTAGTAATAAAGAAGTTTTTACTCTTTAATCCCTGCTGATCCACCCTGCAGAGAACCTTCACCGAGCAGTAACCAAACACCAGACACATCTGAGGAGGAAGTGACACCTGGTTGCCATGGGCGATGGGGGAGGTTGTTGTGGGGAGGGAGGGAGAACGAGAGCTGCCCCAAAATGTTTCTGTAGTGGAAACTTTGAGGACGTTCAAAAGGTTTGAAATGAGAAATCTTCAGCAGCAAGAAGCTGAAGATCTTCAAGAACCAAAGAGGATTTTGAGTTTTCTTTGGGACCACTGGGTCCTGGATGACTGAAGAACTGAACCAGCAGACCTAGGACTTGTTTTAAAGTTGTATTTTATTTATATTTTTAAAATGGAATATTTATTTTTAGAGGGAATCAAGAAATTTTAAGAATATTTAAACTTTTTTAGGCACTAAAATCTGTAGAAAATGAACCGTTATTATGACTATTTTTCATCTTTAAAAGGAATTTTGTCTTTTTTTTAAATGAACTCAGGGAAGACAAACAAAGCTGATGTGTTAAAGTCATCTGTGGCAGGTAGATACTGGACAACCTGAACCTGCTGAACAATGAAGAAGCAGAATTTATGACTTTTTCGGACCTCTCTGACTTTACGTTTTTCTGTTTGTGGAACGAAGAAGTTTGAAATCAAACATCACTTGTAGACCTGCGTCTACAAGGGTTTCTGTGCACGTTTCCTGGGTTTGCGTCGTGGACAGGAAGATGTACAAGCGTCGAGATTACGTGGAACTCTACGAGAAGGATCAGGCCAAATGGGCGCTGGTTCGAAACGTCAACACAGTGATGAAGCACAGCACTCTGCTGCCGGTACGCTGCGCTTTTATTTTATTTTATTTTTTTTCTAGGTTTTCACTGAGCCTCTACAGACCACAACTCCTGATGAGGACCAAAGGCTCAGAGAATCAGGGTCTGGGTCCTGGTTCAGGATAAGGACAAGGGCGGAACTAGAGGGGTGACCGGAGTGGTACTTCTCCCATCTCCATCAAAAACATCAAAAAAGATTTAACCCTTTTTGTGTTTTACTTTGCAGGGCGACTACGTCTGGTTGGACCTGAAGACCGGGCGGGAGTTTGAGGTCCCGATCGGTGCCGTGGTCAAACTTTGTGACTCGGGACAAATTCAGGTGGTGGACGATGAAGGAAATGTGAGTTTTTAATATATTTATTCAACATTTCATACTGAGCTTACATTTGTCTCATTTCTTTTACAAGTCATTTGTGAAACACTTGCTGGTACAAAGCTCCACCCATTTACCCAAAGCTCCTCCTTGGAGCTCAGTCTGAAGCTGAGCTCCCGCCCCACAGAGTACCCCTCCCCCTAAGAATTGTTTGAAAATGTGCTGAAGTGGGAGTTTCAGATATGGTAGGAGGTTCTTTAAGAGACAGAGGCCAATTTCAAGGCGTTTAGATTGACTATGATGCAAAATGACATTTATATTTGATATTTTCAGCTTTTTCATAAAAACTGAAGGTAACTTGATTGTGGTTTAGAATTGAACTATACGCCTGGAAAATACATAATGTCCCTTTAAATACGAGGACATTCCATTCTGTTTGTGTGGGTTGTGATGAATATTTTGTGCTAACTGTAAAATAATGATGTTCTTTTAAGCAATTTATCCATTTTAAAAAACAAAACATTTTAATTGCATGATTCTACAAACTGTTAAAAAAAGACTTTGGTTGCAAAATGTTTTTTATTTTTTTAACGACTCATGAAATAAAATCTACCTTCCCCTCCAGGAGCACTGGATCTCCCCGCAGAACGCCACCAACATCAAGCCGATGCATCCCACCTCCATCCACGGCGTGGAGGACATGATCCGGCTGGGAGACCTCAACGAGGCCGGAATCCTCCGCAACCTGCTCATCAGATACAGAGAGAAACTCATTTATGTGAGTTTTACTGCTCAGGTTATCAAAGTTCAAACAATGTGTCTACATTTACAAGTGGTTATCAAAAAACTTTAAAGCTAGTTACACTGTAGTCTGAAAATACTTTGTTTTATTTATAAAGTTCTGCTCTTATCTGTTAAATCAAATCTTTTCATGAGTCATTCTGGTTAATACAGTTTTAATTTGAAACTGAAATGTATTTATTTAACTAAAGTAATACTGATCATATTGTAGCAGCTTTTATCAAACCATTTTGATACTTTTAGCTGTTAATCTTTGGCTACTTTAGCTTTTAGCAAACTGTGTTTCTTTCACACAGCTTTATGCTTCTTTTAGCAACCATTTTGCTACTTTTAACTAGACCTTTTGCTATGTTAGCCTGTGGCTAACATTTTGGTAATTTTATGTAGCAATGTTTAGCTCTTTGCTAGCCATTTCATGCAATTAGTTGGCATGTTGATACTTTTAATTGTTAGCTACTTTTTATTTCAAGTGGCATTTTGCTGTTTTTAACAAACTTTTTTTTACTTTTAGCTTTTAGCTGGCCTCTTGCTACTTCAGCCTGTACTTAACTTTTGGCTATTTTAATGTCATTTTTGGCTATTTTTCCTTTTCTCTAACCTTAAGTTTTAGTTAGTCTTTTGTTACTTTTACTTATCTGCAACTCTTTTGCTGTATTAGTTTTTATCTAACTTTTTTGTTCATATAGCCTTTTTTTGTTTTTAATAATCATATTGCAACTTTTAGCTGGCCACTTGCTACTTGTAACATTTCGCTATTTTTATGTAGCTTTATGCTGGTTTTAGATATCATTTAGCTACCCTTAGGTTTTATCTGGTCTTGCTATGTTTAACTTTTAGTTAATCTTTTGCTACATTTAGCTCTTTGCTCACAATTTGATACAATTAGCTATCGTTTTGCTACTTTAGCTTTTAGGTAACAATCTGCTACTTCGTTTTGGGGTTTGTGGTAGAATTTGACCTGGAATGCAGACAGACTCGAAGATCTCAGAAAAAATAAAGTTATTTATTATATATAAAAACAAAAAGTTTTTGAAGTTGTGAAATGGGCAAGTGAGAAGTGGGTGTAGTATGTAATGTGCGCAGGGCATGCAGAGGATATCCTTCAGTATCATCACGCAGTTCCTGCTTGTGCTGCTTTCTGCTAATTTCTCTCTTTTACTTTACTTGTCTTTCTTTCTCTTTCCTGTTTCCTCTGAAGACAAACTGTGGTGGAAGGGTAAGTCAGCTCTCAGATCTGAAGCATGGCTGCAGAAATCTGCAGATTCAGCTGAAAAAACTGTAACAGTAGTATGACGTATATGATGTATTCATCTGAAAACTGCATGTATGTCACTGTTTAATAAACCTGAAATCAGAATATGTTCATTTTTCTGTCCATCATTTGGAGCTGTGGTGTTCTAGCAGAACAAGTCAAAAAGCTTCAGGACAGACTCAGGTATCACTCACCTAAACTCAGATCAGCAGCCTGACTGCATGTTGATTTATTCCAACATGGCCGTTTGCTCTCTTGTGGTGAAAACTGATACCTGAGTGAGCTCATCTACAACCTTTCTGCTCTGCCTCTCCAACAAAACACCGTTTGATTTGACTTAATGTGCATTTCAACAATTTACAACCACAAAATGGTCCCAAAGTTCTTAAAAAACCATTTCCCCCCAAAAAATAACTGCACCTGAAGATATCTATACCTCCCCTTCTGACCCAACTGAATTGAATTTTTACCTCTGGTGTGCAGACGTATACAGGCTCCATCCTGGTGGCTGTCAACCCCTACCAGCTGCTGCCCATCTACTCCGCTGATCAGATCCGCCTCTACACCAACAAGAAGATCGGTGAAATGCCGCCTCACATCTTTGCCATCGCCGACAACTGTTACTTCAACATGCAGAGGAACAACCGGGACCAGTGCTGCATCATCAGGTAGGAGAGCGTTCATATAAAAACAAGAACTCAAATCAAAGTGAGCAACAAAGATTTTAATTTGAGCTTTGGAGAAGATCAAATCTGCTGGTTCAATGTGAAATATATGGAATTATCATGCCAACATAAATAAAGTTTTTCTTCTGATTTTATTTGACTTCAGTGGAGAGTCTGGAGCAGGAAAAACAGAAAGCACCAAACTGATCTTGCAGTTCCTGGCAGCCATTAGTGGTCAGCACTCCTGGATCGAACAACAGGTTCTGGAGGCCAACCCAATACTTGAAGGTAGGACCAAACATGAACGAGCTGTTTGTAAGAAAATAAATTCATTACCTGTCATCATCCTTCATTTTCTCTGGTTTCTGTTTCTTTTCAGCTTTTGGCAACGCAAAAACGATCCGCAACGACAACTCATCTCGTTTCGGGAAATACATCGACATCCATTTCAACAAGAGAGGAGCTATAGAGGGAGCCAAGATAGAGCAGTACCTGCTGGAGAAGTCCAGAGTCTGTCGACAGGTGAGCCTCCAGAACCAGGGTTAAAAAACGAAATAAATCCAGACGACAAGAACCTGAAATGACAAATATATTTGCGTGAGCAACAATGCAGCATATAAATATGTTTTATTTATTTTTCTCTGTAGGCTCATGATGAGAGAAACTATCACATTTTTTACTGCATGCTGAAGGGAATGACTGCAGAGGAGAAAAAGAAGCTCGGGCTGAGCAAAGCCACTGACTACACCTACCTGACTATAGTGAGTATTAGCTGGTCCTCAGGTCAGGGCGTCATAATTCTTATTTTAATATGAATAAAAGTGAGAAAATCATAATTAAACAGATACAATTTTAGAAACTGTTCTAAACCAGATTTTTAATCAACAACAACTGAATCAAGTGTTTCATCACGTCGGAGTCACCAACTGAAAGAAACGTGCTCATTTCAAAAGCCTGAATTCTACACAGGAAACTGATTCATAATTAGACTTGAATATTTATTTGTCACATGCTAAGGGTTACCCCAGCCTCACAGAGCTGCAGACCACCTACTTCCTCTGTCAACAGTTTTGGTACAAGGCGTGTATCAACTAAATAGACCTGCTGATAGCTCAGAAACCTTCTAAACGTCTAATATAGACAGTATGATCGCACATTGGTTATAAAAAAAAACATACATCTCAAGTATGTATATGAAGTTCATTTAAGACTCAACAAATATCTTACAATTCATAACCCAGCCAATAATCCCCTTCACTTTCCTGCATCTCCGCAGGGTAAATGTACAGTTTGTGACGGTCGAGACGACATGAAGGAATACTCCAACATCCGATCTGCGATGAAGGTAAAACCTGTGACTGAGGACTGGATCCTCTTACATCTCCTGGATTCTGATAAATGTTTCTTCTTTGTTTAAAGGTGCTGATGTTCACAGACAAGGAAAACTGGGAGATTTCCAAACTTCTGGCTGCGATCTTACATATGGGGAACCTTCAGTATGAAGGTGAAATAAGGTCACACATTTTTTATTTTACACATCCTGAACTGCAAATCTCAAGTCTCCATCTGAATTACTGTCCTCCTACATCGATTACCTTCCTGCTCTGCTAAAATCTGTCAAACTACAGTTCTTTGTGTTAATCCAGAGTTATGTTTTCATTAATCCAGTTTCTTGTTTTTGTGTTTTTTATCATTTGCAGCTCGAACCTACGACAACTTGGATGCCTGTGAGGTTGTCCGAAGCCCTCATCTCACCACCGCTGCTACACTGCTTGAGGTGAAACACGTGCACAAACACTTTTTTTTAAAAATACCCGTTAACCCATAGAAGCTCATTTCTGGACACCTGAAAAAAAGGAAAAAAACTACACTGCAGGTGAAACCAATGTGATTCTAAATCAGATCCATATCTGAAGTTTTTCTCAGCGACCTCATCTGTTCCATTGTTGGTATTGATGACGTTGGTCATATTGTTTGTGGTTTTAGGTGGACAGTAAGGATCTGATGAACTGTTTAACCAGCCGAACACTGATCACTAGAGGAGAAACAGTCTCCACCCCACTCAGCATGCAGCAAGCTCTGGATGTACGAGACGCTTTTGTCAAGGTACAGAATCCTTCACTGTCTATGTTTCATTTGAACTCACCTGTACGTCTTGTAATTTACTGAATCTTTGTGTATTCAGGGTATCTACGGACGTTTGTTTGTTTGGATTGTGGAGAAGATCAACGCAGCCATTTACAAACCTACATCCTCACATCCCAAAGCTCTCAGACGCTCCATCGGACTGCTGGACATATTTGGTTTTGAGAATTTTGCTGTGAACAGGTGAAAACGCAGCGTGCACGTATTTTATGTCCCACTTTCCTTTTCTAGAAGTTGTGAAAAGTGTTACAGTGTGTGTGGTCTGATCAAGATGTGGTTTTTTAACTTTCTTCCTGCAGCTTTGAGCAGCTCTGCATCAACTTTGCTAACGAGAACCTGCAGCAGTTCTTCGTCCGTCACGTCTTCAAGCTGGAGCAGGAGGAGTACAACCTGGAGAACATCAACTGGCAGCACATCGAGTTCACCGACAACCAGGACGCCCTGGACATGATCGCCATCAAACCCATGAACATCATCTCGCTCATCGACGAGGAGAGCAAGTTCCCCAAGGTACACGGGTTCAAGAAAAGCCCCCTTATCTTTGGATCCTCATTTCTGGTCTCTGTAAGGTTCTTTCTAACTGAACTTTCTGTTCGTCTCTCAGGGCACAGACACCACGATGCTGAACAAACTCAACTTTCAGCACAAACTAAACACATATTACATCCCGCCAAAGAACAACTACGAGACTCAGTTTGGGATTCAGCACTTTGCGGGAGTTGTCTTCTACGAAACCAAAGGTCAGGAACACCTCAGGCTGAAGATCTTTATGTTGGGATCTGGAGTTCTTTCTAAAACAAACTCTGACTAAAGGTGCCTGTTTGTTTCCTGAAGGTTTCCTTGAGAAAAACCGAGACACTTTATACGGAGACATCATCCAGCTCGTTCACTCCTCCAGAAACAAGTTCATCAAACAAATCTTCCAGGCAGACGTCGCTATGGTAACAGACTATTTTCTACACAAACATGAAGCCTCTGAGGCTCAAAGGGTTGATTTGTGTTCAGGTTTAAACAAAAGTTTCTTTTCATGCACAAGACAAAAGGTTTTCTAGCTTCCTGTTTGTTACAGTGTTCATCTCTTACTGAACAACTGTATCATAGTTTCCTTTCTTTGTAAAGTTTACAAACAGGGTTTTCCTTCTTTGTAAAGTTTACGCACCAAGTTTTCCTTCTTTGTAAAGTTTACACAGTGTTTTGCTTCTTTGTAACGTTTATAATTTCCCTTCTTTCTAAACTTTACATACAGGGTTTACCTGTGTTGTAAACTTTACAGGGTTTAACTTCTTTGTAATCTTTACACACAAGGTTTTCTTGCTTTGTGAGTTCACAGACAAGATTTTCCTTCTACTTAAAGTTTAGAGTTTACCTTCCGTGTAGGCTTTACATACAGGGTTTCCTCTGGTTGTAAACTTTACATACAGGGTTTCCTCTGGTTGTAAACTTTACATACAGGGTTTTCCATCTTTATAAACTTACATACAGTGTTTATCATTTTGTGTTATGTTTATATACAAGATTTTTCTTCTTTGTAACGTTTCTCATTTCTGTTCTTTGTAAACTTTACACAGAGGGTTTCCCCCAGATTGTATATTTTACATTGTGATAAAAATAAGCCTTCATGTATGTAAGATGAATGTGTTTTATGTGCTGTGATTTTTATGTATTATTTTGTAAAGAATTGAGACCATTTAACTTTGTCTCTGAGCAATTTTCTGTTGCTTGAAAGCACTTTTTTTTATTCACTATCAATTTCCTTAAAATTTTCAGAACAAATTCTGCATATTGGCCAAAATAACGATACAGACGGCAGCAACAATCCAACAAATGAGACTCTCTAGCCTTTAGCTGTTTTCTTCTGCATGCTGATTTGTTTCTGAGTAAACTTTTTGTCTTTTCTCTGGGTTTTCTGTCTTTAAACTTTTCTGTGTGCTGCTTCTTCTTCCCAGTTTTTGTGTGGTTATGCTTCTGGTGCTACAACACCTGCAAAGGTAAAAATGATAAAAATACACAAATCTACAAATTCATCACCTTTGACTTTTTGTGATCTGAACAACCTTCCAGCATCTAATGTGTTTTTATTATATCTGTTGTGACATTGTTTGATGTTAACATTTTTTCATAATAATAGTTTATTTGTTAATAAATTTGAAATAGTCAACTTTTTATATTCAACACTTAAATGTTTATTTGATTACTATTGTTAGATGCATTAAGTACAAAAGGTTCTTACTGACCTCTAGTGGACAAAAAAAAAGAAACTACAATAGTAATAGTCCAATCAAAGCTAATTTTATTGATTTACTTTGGTTTTAACTATTTAATTATTAGTGTTGTGGTAAAAAATTACTAATTACTTTTGTTTTGAATTATTTACCAACTGGTCAAATGTGATGTGGAGGTGGAGAACCTTGACCTCAGACTTCATCTCTTCAACTTAACTTATTTTTACACAAATTTCAATTCCAGTAGAAATGAACATTTATATATATTCTGCAGCCTGAGAACATTTATGAGTCACGTATAACTTTGAGCAGCCAATGTGAATTTGCTGTGTCAGCAAGAAAATATCTTTCATATGTTGTGCCAAAGAGGAAAAGGTTTTTCCATCTCAGGAAGAGCAGAGAGTGTCATTCTGTGTGATTTTAGGGGGCAGAAACCAGGAAACGCTCCCCCACCCTGAGCAGCCAGTTCAAACGATCTCTGGAGCTGCTGATGAGAACTCTGAGCGTCTGTCAGCCGTTCTTTGTTCGCTGCATCAAACCCAACGAGTTCAAGAAACCCATGGTGAGAATCTGATCTGTTTGTAAAGAGAAGTTCTTTTTCCAATTTATTTTTCTCTTTCTTTTAATGATAATTAGGGATTAATTGTTGTTTGTCTGCAGCTGTTTGACAGGGAGCTGTGTGTCCGGCAGCTCAGGTATTCAGGTATGATGGAGACCATTCGGATCAGGCGAGCTGGATATCCCATCCGCTACACGTTTGTGGAGTTTGTTGATCGTTACAGAGTGCTGATGCCTGGAGTCAAACCAGCTTATAAACAGGTAGAGAGCGAGCGTTGATTATTATCAGATTAAATTTAAGAGCAGGTGAAGCTTCACAGTAGAAAAAAACTTTACTTCAAAAACAGATTTTGAATTAATGGAAGTTTTCTGAGTTCAGGAAATAGTTTTGAACAAATATTTGTTTCTGTTAAAGTTTTTATTGTCTGGTCCATCTAATGATAAACATCTGATGAGTTTATGAACTTTTGATCCAACACAAAAATAATTTTCTTGATGATAAAAGTGGGTGCAGCTGCTGTGACCCGGTTCTCCTCTTCTTCATCAGGAGGACCTGAGGGGAACCTGTCAGAGGATCGCCGAGGCCGTGCTTGGCAGAGACGACGACTGGCAGATGGGAAAAACCAAGATCTTCCTGAAGGTACTGAAGTTGGTTCTGCAGAGAGTCAATGGTGTAAAGCAGAAGTGTGAAACTCATTTTCATCAAGGGTCACATGAGCTTTATGGTTGTAATTAACTTCAACGAAACAGAAAATGTCTCATTCCTGAGCAGCACTAACAAACACTAACTGAGCTCTACCTGGTATTTCCTGCATAGAAACAGCATTTTAACACGTTCTCTTATAAACACTGAAAAGTACTACCAGTACGTGGACGACTGGCTAAATATGAAATGAATAAAACATAAACACTATTAAAAGTAAAAGTATGAGAGTTTTACTCACTGTTGAGTTGTGGTGAGTTGCTACCATCTTGAATTCTGAACTCTCCCACTTTTCAACAGGGAATTCTCACTAGAAGGGTGTTCTAGTTTATATTTACAACTTGTAACTGGGAAAATTCCCACTTCCCAGTACAACTGCAGCAAAAGTTGCCAGCGAAAAAGAAGTGAAATGGAGATTTTACACTATAAATTTCGGCTTGAACCCTGTGCTGCTGCACCTAGTCATGGGATGCCACCATTTTGTGGTTTAAAAAAATCAACGTGCATTATGGGAGATGTAGTTTATGGTCAATGCTGGCTTTAAAGCAGCTTATTGTAAGACATTAATACATTCTTGAAACTGTTGCGGGCCACTAAAAATGCCATGGCGGGCCATATTTGGCCCTCGGGTCTTGAGTTTAACACGTGGTGCAATGAAACATACGGGAAGTCAGGATGATGTTAGTATTAAATCTGTTATGATACTGCCTTGTTATACATTTTGAAATAGTTAAATGTTTTATAAATGTATAAAAAACAGCACTTGTCTGTTTCCTGTCGGACAGGAAGTCTGGTTTCCTGCTCTCTGTGTTGTTCCTCGTGTTTTTAAACTTTATCCGACTTTGTGTTGTGCGTGTATAAATTAGATTTCTCTCCCGCTGAGGTCAGAGGTCACCACACCACACTTCCTTTCCCCTGCGGTAAAATGAAAATATCAGCTGATGTTGATTCAGGTTTGGTGGTTTATTTTGTCTCACGCCTTCTGGGAAAGTTTTATCTTTATTTAAACAGATTTTGTTTAACATTGACTCTGAAATTTTGATGGATTTCTATTTTATTATTTGAGGCTAATCCTCAAATAATCTATTAGCTCCTTTAATTCTCTTCAGATTAATCAGAGAGTTTCTGTTTGTGTTTCTGCAGGATCACCACGACATGCTGCTGGAGATCGAGAGAGATAAGGCCATCACAGACAAGGTCATCCTCATCCAGAAGGTGGTTCGAGGTTTTAAAGACAGGTACGCTCTTAAAACACCTGTTATTGTCCTAACTGTTTCATTTGAAGCCTCATGTTTTGTTTCCTCTCCTCAGATCGAACTTCCTGAGGATAAGAAAGTCTGCTGTGTTGATCCAGAAGACGTGGAGAGGGTATCAGTGTCGGAAGAACTACGGCGCTGTGAGGAGCCTCTGCTTTATTTAAATTAGCGAGAAAATAAATAAATTGAAAGTGAGGATCCAAGATGAGTTTGTAATTTTCTTCTTCTTCTTGTTTTGTCTTTTAAGATGCGAGCGGGCTTCTCTCGCCTCCAGGCTCTGGTTCGATCCAGGAAGTTGTGCGCGTCGTACCACGTGGCCCGTCAGCGGATCACGGGCTTCCAGGGTCGCTGCCGGGGCTTCTTGGTGCGTCGAGCCTTCAGGCACCGGCTGTGGGCCGTGATCACCGTCCAGGCCTACACCAGAGGCATGATCGCCCGCCGGCTCTACAAGAGACTGAAGGGAGAGGTAACCACTGAGGACACGAGTACTAACACTGATACTAATACTCATTCTAAAACTAATACTATTACTACTACTGGATGTTCCCTGTACACATCCACTCTGTCCTCACTCCAACTACCTTCATGTTCTCTATAACTGCATCTCTAACATCCTTCTACCAATGTACCCACTGTCCCTCTGTATGTGTAATAAATAATAAAAAAGTAAACCTATTCTGTGCTCTAGTTTTTATAATGAGTTTGTTTTCCTGCTCTCAGTACCGCCGGAGGCTGGAGGCTGAGAAGATGCGTCTGGCTGAAGAGGCCAAACTGAGGAATCAGATGTCAGCGAAAAGAGCCAAGGCCGAGGCAGAACGCAAACACCAGGTCAAAAAAACTACTACAACTCTGAAAAACCCAGCAGACCTGCT
The DNA here is from genome assembly GCA_031762555.1 of Cynodonichthys magdalenae. NCBI lineage: Eukaryota > Metazoa > Chordata > Actinopteri > Cyprinodontiformes > Rivulidae > Cynodonichthys > Cynodonichthys magdalenae. The sequence goes on along the minus strand of JARVJO010000330.1, from coordinate 23,465,721 downwards.
CAAACAGCAAAAACAAGTTCCTACTTTTTACTTTTCAGGAGCGGATGGCCAAGCTGGCTAAAGAGGACGCAGAGCGAGAGAAGACTGAGAAAGAAGAAGCTCGGAGGAAGAAGGAATTGGTCGAACAGATGGAGAAGGCCCGATCAGAGCCAGTCAACGACTCAGACATGGTGGACAAGATGTTCGGTTTTCTGGGGACCACCAGTTCTTTACCGGGTCAAGAAGGTCAGGCGCCTGCTGGCTTCGAGGTGAGCGGAACATTTAGTCCCGATTTAAAGAGATGAGATCATAAACTAACTTTTTATTACACTGACAAGATCTGGACTGTCTCCTGTCTCTGCAGGATCTGGAGCACACTCACCACGAGCTGGTGGAGGAGGACCTGGATGAGGCTCTTCCTCTTCCTGAAGATGACGAAGAGGAGGACTTATCAGAGTACAAGTTCGCCAAGTTTGCAGCCACCTACTTCCAGGGCACCACCACGCACTCGTACGTCCGGAGACCTCTCAAACAGCCGCTACTGTTCCACGACGACGAGGGAGACCAGCTGGTAGGCTGCCTTTTTCATTTTTATGTTTCTTTGAGCAGTTTCTGGTGAGGTTGCAGCTGGAGTTCTTAAATTTAACAGAACAAACTTCAATTTCTGAAGCCAAAATAAAAGATTTCTTTGTTTTTTGTCCCGCTTCAGGCGGCTCTGGCAGTGTGGATCACAATCCTGAGGTTCATGGGAGATCTGCCCGAGCCTAAATACCACACGGCCATCAGCGACGGCAGCGAGAAGATCCCCGTCATGACCAAAATCTACGAGACGCTGGGAAAGAAGACGTACAAGAGGGAGCTGCAGGCGCTGCAGGAGGACGGGGAGGTGAGTCTGATTAATCTATTAACCATGTGTCTAAATTTATTTAAATTTTTGTTTTACTTCTCCTCTCAGACACCTCGCTCCGACAGCCAGAAGAAAAACAGCGTCCGACACAAACTGGTCTCTCTCACCTTGAAGAAGAAATCCAAAATCACAGAGGAGGTGGGAAACGAAGAGCGGGAGAGATCTGCCGCTCTGCTTCAAAACCACAGTTTTAACAAAATAATAAAAAATAACTGTGTGATGCATTAAACGTTTCAGGTCACCAAGCGCCTGAACGATGGGGAGTACAGTCTCCATGGCAACAGCATGCTGGAAGATCGACCAACATCCAACCTGGAGAAACTTCACTTCATCATCGGTAACGGCATCCTGAGGCCAGGACTGAGGTAAACACATGGGGCGCCAAATGGTACAAAATATCACTGACATATTTTTATTATTTAGATCACTTTGAGTATAAAAAATATCTACTAACATTTTATTATTTATTGTACAAAATTTACAAAATGTTCAATTGTAAAAGTTATGTCAAACTTTTAAATCCTAAATCTAAATGTAAAAGTTAAATGTAAATATTATGGCTATAAACATTTAAGTATTTCAGAATGGAATGCAGCCTGTACCGTTTGTGTGCAGCAAATGCTAACACGGCTAACTTTGCTAATGCTGCTAACACCGGTGTCTGAGCTGTACTTCAAACTGCCGGACAACAGGTAAATCCATATTGTTTTCACTAAAACATTTTGAATTTAGATTTTAAATACCATCTTCAGCAGCGTTAGCAGCGATAGTGTTTGCTTTTGTCTCAGGATGATGACATCACAAAAAAGCCGAGCACCAACAGCAACGGTTGTGTTCCATTCCGAAATTGTCCAACGCAAGCTTATCATTTGGCTGCAACATTGAAGATTTAATTTTTACATTTAGGATTTAACATTTAGACACAACATTTAAGTTTAGCATTTAGTAAAAATGATCAAAATGTAAGAACAGTGAGCTAAATAACAATAAAATGTTTCACTAGGATTTTCTACATTTTATTTTTGTCCTTTGAAGTAATGCCATAAATATTTACTGTTTTATGTGTGTGTCAATGTGTGTGTCAGGGATGAGATCTACTGTCAGATCTGTAAGCAGCTGAGTCAGAACCCGTCCAAGAGTTCTCATGCTCGCGGCTGGATCCTCATCTCTCTGTGTGTCGGCTGCTTCGCCCCGTCAGACAAATTCCTCAAGGTCAGGATGAGACGAGTCACAGCCGACTGTTTTCTTTTTTAATCTTTATACTGTAAATATATATAAAACTCACCGCTTTGCTTTGCTCCTGCAGTACCTAAGGAACTTCATCAGAAGTGGGCCGCCGGGTTACGCTCCGTACTGTGAGGAGAGGCTGAGACGAACGTTCGTTAACGGGACCAGAACCCAACCTCCGTCCTGGTTGGAGCTGCAGGTTCAAACTCACCCTCAGCTCCATCTAACTGAGAAAGAATTGATTATTTAGCATTATTATATTTTATGAATTATAAACAGTTTTCAGCTGAAAATCAAGTTTATTAAAGTTATAAAACCAACAGGCCACCAAGTCAAAGAAGCCCATCATGCTGCCGGTGACGTTCATGGACGGAACGACTAAAACGCTGCTGACGGACTCGGCCACCACGGCTAAAGAGCTCTGCAGCGCCTTGTCTGACAAGATCAACCTGAAGGACCGCTTCGGGTTTTCACTCTACATTGCTCTGTTTGACAAGGTAACGCTAACCTAACCCTTAAACTAACTCAAAAATGAAAATCTATATCAGGACCAGGGTTAGGCCTCCATAAGGCATGCGCGTAGCCAGGGGGGGTTCGGGGGGTTCGAACGAACCGCCCACTTTGCCTAAAAAAGTCCGCCATTCCACT
>JARVJO010000330.1:23447600-23458242 GCA_031762555.1 Cynodonichthys magdalenae | reverse complement strand
ACGCCAAAAGGAGATGCCAAAATATTAGGTTAGCCAAAAAGCTAAGAGGCAAAGACAAAGCCAAATCCAAAAAGTCAAAAGGAGCCAAAAAAAAAAACTAAAAAAGCTAAAGCCAAAAAGTTAAAGCCAAAAAAGCCAAAGCCAAGACCAGGGCCAAAAACCAAAGAGCCAAACAAGCCAAAAGTATGTATGTAGAGTATAAATTTACAGTTAAAAGCAGTAAAGGTGTTGCTTTTATTGTTGTTTTTAATGTAAACTCTGATCAAACGTCTCTCTGTTTGTGTTTCCACAGCTGGTGAGGAGTCCACCTTCCTGAGCTTCCAGAAGGGAGACCTGATCATGTTGGACCAGGACCTCGGAGAGCAGGTTCTGAACTCTGGCTGGGCTCATGGGATTAATGAACGAACCAATCAGAGAGGAGATTTCCCAGCTGACTGCGTTTACGTCCTGCCCTCTGTGACCCGACCTCAGCAAGAGATAGTCGTACGTTGGAAAATAAAAACACTTTGTGTTGCTGTAAATAACTTTCATTGGATTAGAGTGAGATCATCAGAGATGGGATTTGTTGCTTTTGTTTATGCCGCTTCTTAAGACAACAAAAAATTATGTCATCTGATGTAACCCAACCAATCAGGCGATGGTTACCATGACACCAGACCAGCGACAGGAATCAGCTCGAGTCTCTCAGATCATCCTGCCGGAGACGGAGGATCGACTGAAACCGTACACTCTGGAGGAGTTCTCCTACGACTACTTCAGGTGATGAACGAAGATTAGACCTGTTTCATGTAAACTTTAAGGTTCTTTAAAACTTTACTCAGGTATAAGGATCAAAGGTCAGATCGTCTGAAACAGCTAGCTTGTTTTTTTATCATTTTATACATTTTTTCAGACCTCCTCCCAAACACACTCTGAGCAGAGTGATGGTCACGAAGAACCGAGGGAAGGACAAGCTGTGGAGCTGCACCAGAGAGCCGCTGAAGCTGCCGCTGCTGAAGAAGGTCGTCAACCACGAGGACCTGGCTCAGGAGGCCTGCATGGCCTTCATAGATATCCTTTAAATGCCTGAAGCATTTGGAGACACATCGCCAGGTTTCCTCTTAACCACAGGTGTCAAACTCCAGTCCTCAAGGGTCGCTGTCCTGCTTGTTTTCCTGTTTTCCTGCTCAAACACACCTGATTTGCATGAATGGATGATTAACAGTCTTCTACAGAATTTAAGGAGTTAATTGATGCACTGAATCAGGTGTGTTGAAGCAAAGAAACAAGGAAAACATGCAGGATAGCGGCCCTCGAGGACCGGAGTTTGACACCCTTGCTCTAAACTATGATGATTGATTAAATATTTGTGTCGACGGGTTAATAACGTTGTTTGGGTCCTTGACACTGAGCCCACCTATGATGAAGTACATGGGCGACTACCCGTCCAGACGGACGCGCTCCGTCAACGAGCTGACGGACCAGATCTTTGAAGGAGCCCTGAAGGCCGAGCCCCTGAAGGATGAGATCTTCTGTCAGATCATCAAACAGCTCACCGACAACCACGTCAAGTGAGCTCACGCTGATATGAAGGAGGGTGTACCCATGGTCAGAACCTGAACCTGAACCTGAACCTAAGCTGTGTTCTGCTGCAGGTACAGCGAGGAGAAAGGCTGGGAGCTGCTGTGGTTGTGCACCGGTCTGTTTCCTCCCAGCAACGTCCTGCTGCCCCACATCCAGCGTTTCCTCCAGTCCAAGAAGCACCACCCGCTCTCTGCAGACTGCATGCAGAGACTGCACAAAGCTCTGCGGTAAGACCTTCTGAAGTCCATCCTGAACCCAGCTGGTGTCCTAAAACCCACCCTGAACCCTGCTGGTGTCCTAAAACCCATCCTGAACCCAGCTGGTGTCCTAAAACCCACCCTGAACCCTGCTGGTGTCCTAAAACCCACCTTGAACCCTGCTGGTGTCCTAAAACCCACCCTGAACCCTGCTGGTGTCCTAAAACCCACCTTGAACCCTGCTGGTGTCCTAAAACCCACCCTGAACCCTGCTGGTGTCCTAAAACCCACCACGAACCCTGCTGGTGTCCTAGGAGGAGGGACAGTGAGGACATGTTTGGTTATAAACAGAAAAAATGTTATTTCCTTTCTAACCACCTTCGTTTTATTGATTTATTTTATAACTAATCATTAATTTTTATTTTGTTTTTGGTCTAAAAACAGAAACGGATCCAGGAAATATCCTCCTCATCTGGTGGAGGTGGAGGCCATCCAACACAAAACCACCCAGATCTTCCACAAGGTTTACTTCCCCGACGACACCGACGAGGTCCTACAGTTTTTCACTCAGCAGTACATAAAAAGGTTGAAGGTTTTATTTTGAAAGGTTTTGGTTTCTGGTTGACCCCGCAGGCGTTCGAGGTGGAATCCAGCACCAAGGCGAAGGACTTCTGTCTGAACATCTCCACCAGACTGCTGCTGAAATCTCCTGAAGGCTTCAGCCTCTTTGTGAAGATCTCAGATAAGGTCAGGGTCAGAGGTCGGGGTCAGGGGTCAGAGCAGAGCTGGGGTTGTTGTTGTTTACTCTTTAGTTTTGTCTGCAGGTCATCAGTGTGCCTGAAGGAGACTTCTTCTTTGACTTCGTCCGGCATCTGACTGACTGGATTAAAAAATCTCGACCGGCTAAAGACGGTTGGTTTCTTTAGCTGATTAATCATGAAATGTCAAAGAGAAAAGCAGATTTTTTTCAGTTTTAGGGTAAAATTGTTGATTTAAAGGCTGTTTTTCTTCAAACCTGCAGGAATCATCCCCTCTCTGACATATCAGGTGTTCTTTATGAAGAAGTTGTGGACCAGCACAGTTCCAGGGAAAGATTCGTTTGCAGACTCCATTTTTCACTACTACCAGGTCAGAGGAACTTTACTTTTAAAATATTATTTCAGATAGTTTCTATCTCCTGGCCGTTTCCTCTTTTTATTTCCAGGAGCTTCCTAAATATCTGCGTGGCTACCATAAATGTTCCAGAGAGGAGGTCTTCCAGCTCGGAGCGCTCATCTATCGCGTCAAATTTGAGGACGACAAATCCCACTTTCCTACAATTCCCAAGATACTTCGGGAGCTGGTTCCCCAGGACCTGATCCGTCAGATGTCACCAGACGACTGGAAAAGAGTAGATATGATCAGAACAGCTGATTTTGATTGTAATTATTAAAAACTGAAGTAGAAAAACTGAATTAACTTCAGTAATTTGTTTGTTTACAGTCTATAATTGCGTACTTCAATAAACACCCCGGTAAATCACGGGAAGAGGCCAAACTCTTGTTCCTGAAGGTCATCTACAAATGGCCGACTTTTGGCTCCGCCTTCTTTGAGGTTAAGGTAAACACACCTGTCTGCAGCTCTCTCTGTGTTTAAAGTGATCGTACATCTTTCTTCCGTAAGTTTATTTTTCTTGGCACATATCTCCTTCCGCAATTTTTGCGCTATGTCAAAAATTTATACATCAAAACATTCAGCTCCTTCAGAACATTTCAATTATGACTTTTCGTTTTTCAGCAATTTATACTTTTTGACTTATTTACCATTTTTGGCCAATTAAAAAAAAGAAATGGAGCTCTATCCAACATACATAAAACACTTTGAAATGTTTATAAACTTTTACTTACTTTTCAAGTTTTGTTCTGCTTTAACTTTTGTGCTAATTTCAGCTTTTTTGTGCTAATTTTAGCTTATTTTGTGCTAATTTCAGCTTCTTTTGTGCTAATTTTAGCTTTTTCAGCAAGTTTCCTACTCTTTTAAGCTATTCTGCTTATTTAAACTTTTTTCTACTTCAATCAGCTTCTTTCTGCTAATTTAAACTTTTTATGCTTCTTTCAGCTGTTTTTTGCAATTTAAGCTACTTTTTGTTTTATCAATTTCAGCTAACTTTAGCTTTTTCAGCCATTTTTCTACTCTTCAGCTATTCTGCTTATTGAAACTTTTTTTTTCTATCAGCATTTTCTGATAATTTAAGCTTTTTATGCCTATTTCAGCTGCTTTTTGCTTAATTCAGTAAACATACTCTTTCTGCTTTTTTGTGCTAGATTCAGCTTTTTCAGCTATTTTTCTGCAAATTTCAGCTTTTTTTGGCTAGTTTACAAGAAATTGCAAATGTTAAAAAAATTCACAGAAAATTCTAATTCTCTAGTTTATTTTACTCACTGAAGAGAATCAAAGTTTACTGTCAGTCAGCTGTTTTTTTATTTTTTAAGCAAACCACAGAACCCAACTACCCAGAGATCCTCCTGATCGCCATCAACAAACACGGAGTCAGCCTCATCGACCCGAAGACTAAGGTTTGTTTCAGAGGAGTGGCTGCACTCGTTAACCTGTCAGCAGGTGCAGCTCAGAGTATCTGTTTAATAAAGGTTTTATTTTCAGGACATCTTGATCACACACCCCTTCACCAAGATCTCCAACTGGAGCAGCGGGAACACCTACTTCCACATCACCATCGGCAACCTGGTGAAAGGAAGCAAACTGCTGTGTGAGACCTCGCTGGTGAGTCAGAAACTCGTTAAATCTTCTCACACGAACACACACTCAGGACATTTAATTAATAACGCTATAAAGATTCCTTATTTTCATAAGAAAGATAAAATTCAATCGAGATAAACAAATCAGTAAAATCCAGGAGATGGTATAATTTCATGATTTCCACTCAGTTTAATTCAGAGGTTTGTTGTTTTTGTTTTTAAATCGACCATAAAAAGTTTTTGTGTGCGTGTGTGTGTACCTGCAGGGCTACAAGATGGATGACCTCCTGACCTCCTACATCAGTCAGATGCTGACCAGCATGAACAAGCAGAGGAGTGGGCGGGGCCAGGGCAAGTGAACGTCTTACTGGCAGGAGGCCGTCGAGCTCATCCGCCTCCTGCGTCCCGTTGGTCAGCACTGCAGCTGGGGGCGGGGCTTCTCCCACCAGCTGTGGAGGATGAGCCGCAGCCCCTCCGCCAGCTCGGCCGGGTCGAGCCTCACCGGGGCGAGCTCGTCTGCGGGCGGTGGCGAGGACGACCCCGGCGAGGGTCCCAGTAACCGTTACCTCTACAGCTACGAGGAAGACGAGCCGTCCAGTGAGGATGACTACCTCTGACCCGTCCAGCTGTTCGTCACAGTTCTGCTGCAGCTTCTAACACCTGGACCATCGAAACCAGAGTCACTCAGCTTTGATTAGATCAGCTCTTCATCCAGATTATAAAATATGTAACCAGCTGATGTTATTAGGATACATAATAAAACACTTTAATTTAATGAAGCGTGCAGAAACTTCAACCTGAATACCAGACTGACTCAGTTTAGAAGATTTTTAACCCAGAATAAATATTTAATAAGACTTTTATTTTGTTGTGATAATTCTGATGAAGCGTAAATAAAATCGAATTGAGGATTAATTGCATTTTGTCAAAAATATAATGAACAAATTCCTTCTCTACAAAAAAAATGTTTAAGCCTGTTTTTGAGACGTAGCTACAAAAAAACATGATTTTTAGCAAAAATGTTTCAAGTTTTTGTCATTTTCCCTGCGAGCTAGCATGTTTTTTTTCTTCCCAGCTGGTAAAACTTAACTTACTTAGTATTGTTTGAGGTTTCTTCTTTAAATGACATCAATCATTCCTTATTAGAACCTAAAAACAGGACACAGGTGTCAAAATGTAGCTTAAAAAGCAGAAATCTAAAACAGAATTGATGATGGGTCACATTAAACCATCTTTTCCTGCTACTTTTGCATAAAATCAGAATGTTTTATTTTCAATCGTACAGAAATTTTTTTTCTTTGCTGCACTTTTAGAAGTGGATTGAAAAAACAATCTGAACCTTTTTCCTCTGTTTAATTTTATTGACCTATGTCTGATTTAAAGTCTAGATTTTAATTTATATTAACCTTTTTAATCCACATCTTCTATTTAGTGATCTATTTATTACCCAGAATCCTTTGAGAAGCAGCTATGTTTCCTGCTGTTTTGAGTTGTAGAGGCATTTAAATGTTTTATTTTATTTTGAATCAACAAAACAACTTCCTGGTAAGGCGGTTCAGAACCTGAAGGGAAGCTGAGAGGTGGACCTGGGTTTGGTTTCGTTTACCGACACCTAAAAGTTCAGTTTTTCCTTGTTTTTGTCTCGTTAACTGGAAGGAAACTGGTTTTACTTGTCTGAGATCTGAATGTTTTATCAAGTTAAAATAATTTACAGAAGATTTCTCATTTATAAATCAGTCCTTTTTATAAAATTATTCTCAGAGCATAAATTCCTGTCAAACGTTTTTAAAAATCTTTTTGTGATTTTTAATTTGACACAAAATATTCAGGAACCTTTCATTTCTTTAATCCTGTCCTCTCAGTCTGAACTTTTCTTCATGAACCTAAACTTTTATGTTTGAACAAAAACAGTTTTGTGCCAACTGGTTCTGTTTGATGTGTTTGTTTGATAAAAGTTAACTTTGTTTTCATATTTTTAAACTGTAATTAAACTTTTTTTTTGTCTGAGTTTGTACAAAACGTTAAATAAAACTTGTGATTTGTGCGCCATTTAATATATTTAACAGTTATTGTTTTTAAATTAATTGTAACTTTTCTTTGATTCGGTCGATGTAAACGAACCACAAACATTATTTTATTATGAAATTAAAATTAAGAGAGGCAATTTGGAAAGATAAAAACAGACAAACTGTTTCTGCAATAGTTTATTACCAGATGACAGGAGCCTTTAGAATCAGAAAATAAACAGTAAAAAATAAAAATAAAAACAGTTTTTGTAAAATTAAAATCGTCGTTTCGGTAAAACAAAGAAATCTCTACAGAGATCTGAATGAAAAGAATATATATATATATAATTATATATAATATTATACGACTCGTTTCCAGCTCATTATTCCAGAACCAAGACTCTTTTTCTAATCCAGATGTTGGATTAAAATAAATAATAATTCATGACCCAAAACCGCAAAGTAATTCTGTAAAAATGATAAAATCACAGTAAATTGTTGGAAACTTTTGGGACACCAAGGGTCCAATAAATGTTGAATAAGAGTCTTTGTTGGAATATCAAACAATAAAATCAAGATAAATGTTCAGAGTTGGTCCAAACCATGAAAATGATTTTATACATGGAATAATTCTGATAAACTGGACTGAGTGAAGGCAGCTGAGAGTAAACAATAACCTGCTGTCAGACACTTAAACATCTGTTACCTTCTGCTTTTTTCGCTTTAAAAAAATATCCAGCGTTTGCTTGTTTTAATAAAATAACATGCAGATCAGCGTGCAAAGGTCACTTGCATGGAGAAACTTTAAATCCAAGAAAAAAAAAACTGTTTGGAGTTCAAACATCTGCAGGGCCAAGTTTCCCATGAAGAAAATAAAATCTGCGCTCTTCACCTCCCTGCTTTTATTTGAGACAAATGTTTATTTTTTCATGAAGAAAAAATGTATTCAGATTTGTCCGTGTCAGTAAAATAAAATTTGGACAAGTCCAACACATTCCAAGTTCAAAATGCAAAGCGTCTCCGAGCAGGGGGAAAAGAACCACACCAGACTCGCTCGCTAAAAATGAACGGTCGTGCGGTGAAAAAAAACGATTATATTCAATAGAATAAATACAGCTGAGCAGTCAGAACTGTAGCTTCGATGCTTAGCCTAAAAAATCAGCTATTCTCAACACAAATATATTACAGCTAAGTGCTAACCACGATTAAACCACGGTACGGAACGTTAGCTAGGTTGCGTTTGCTAAGAGATTATTCATCTAATTTCTAGATTTTGTAGATTTTTAAAAAAATATTACAGAAACTTCTGACAGCAGATAAAAGTTTCCCAACTAGACTCCTCGTTAAACAGATTTTATGGATATTTTTCACATTTTTAAATGGCACTTCTTCTTCTCCGACATGGCACCAAAGTCTGGCACTTAAATCAGCTTTAAGTTAAAAATAGAGACAGTTCCTGATTAATATTTTCAGTTTTTTTTATCTAAAGAATCTCAGAGCAGCTTGTTTTTTTTTTTTTAAATTGGCACAATTTTCCAGTAAAAACAAAACGACTCCCGCTCGTCCTAAAACGATCCCGGTGCTCCTGAGCAGCATGGCTTTTCTCACAGATACATTCAGTTTAGAACAAAACAGAAACACAGAATCCTCCCAAGTCTCAGGTTTACATTCGTCCTGTTGCACAAACATAGAGAACAGGTTAAAAGAGACCCTCGCTTCCAGACAAATCATAAAATAATCCCTCTTTGTGCCGTCCATCTCAGCTTAACATCAGACGTTTCTTCTGCTGCTCGACATTAAAAACTCTAAAGATGATCTGAAAACTAAAACTGTGGCGACATGCATTAGCTCAGCTCGGTACAATCTTCACACAGATCAGATTTGAGGTCATGTTGTGAAAAATAAAACAACAAACTTCATTCTGAAAGTAAAAAAATAAAAGCCCAGAGGTCAGTCTGTTCTTTAGAAAATAAAACATTAGGTCTCCTTTAAGATGAGGTTTAACTTGATGCTTCCATATGTCTGACAGTAAAAACTATAGTTTGTGCGTAAAACATATACAGACCCAGATATCATTTGGTTTTCAGGATGTTGGGTCGGTACAGCAGACGTCGGGTTGTTGAGCTCAGCTGGTGGGATGGACGGTGGGGGGGTCTTTCTGCGTCATCAGGTCAGCAGGTGGATCGAGTCTTTTTGTCTCCATGTCCCCAAAAATGAGCTTCTACGTCTGTACTCCCTCCTCTTTTCTACTTATTTATTGGTTTGAAAGAAGATCAAATCTGAAATTTTACGTTGTTTTCTTGCCTGTGATCGCCCCTCCGTCACTCCTCTGTGATGGTGGGCAGGTGAGGGGTGCTGGGCGAACCTGGTGCGCTCCGGAGGTCGGGCCGGACACCAACGCTGGAGATGGACCACACGTCGCTCATCTCTGCGAACGGAGGAAGACGTGGGTCAGAACTCAGAGGAAATAGAGAGGCGGCGGTGAAGAAGTAAAGATCATAAAGATCCTACAACGCTCCTGAAGGGGGGGTGACATGGCATGCAGGGAGTCATGGGTTGAACACCGAGGACGGGCAGGTGTTTGTCGCAGCGAGGGGGTCAGCGTGCAGAGGGTTCCAGCGAACACAGACGACCTCCAAAGAGTCTGACGCACACGGCAGAACACGACACGACACAAAGTGGGGGGATCACAGCGTGCAAACGAAACGACTGACGAGAGGAAAAAAGAAAATAAATGTTTTCATACCTGTCCTGAATTTACTGTACGGTCCGTTCTCGTGAGTCTGACTGCTGCCGGACCAGAAGGGGAGGCCTCTCTCTCTCCACCTGACACACACACACACACACAGATCAGACAAGCAGAACACGACCAGGCTGTTCCTGTGTTCTACAAAGGAGGCAATGAAGCAGCTTTGATGTAACCAGAACAGAAAATAGATAAAAGGAGGGTCTGAAGATCAAATAACCATCCTCCAACTTCTTGTTAATCAAACTTCATCAACATTCAAACTACAACCACAATCCCAATAAAGCGTGTCTTACCAGTGGAAGATGAAAATCACAAAGATGAGGAAGGCAGACGCGAAATCAGTGACGATCCACATTAAGCTATATTCCTCCGGAGTCTGCGGAAAAACAAAATGTTGATTCTTTTTTTTAAAAAACACTAAACAAACGATCAGACTCGTTTATCAAAGCGCTAACACAGACATCGGTATGTTCCACTTATTAATTAATGTCACTTCTGTGGAGACAGACTGTTATGTAAGCGAAAGGTATAATTTTCAAACGCCCACATCACCTGTTGAAAGCGTTAAGAGCCTGATCCAGAACGAGACACCCTCCCACTCCAAGTCACGGCAGAGTGAGAAACCGTCTAACATGTAAATTAAAGTGTGTGTTCTGGAACATTCAAAGCCTTAGATAATCATCAGCGTACGAGTGGTTTTTGTTTTCAACAAGAAAGTTAACTCCTTAAATTATTAAATGACACCAGGTTTTACTGTTGGTTTTTGTTTCCTTGAGGTAATAATATAAAATATACTCTTTAAACAATAAACTGACTTGAGTTTGCTCACCATGAGGAAGAGAGGTTTGTTGATGTTGGACAGAATGTGGATGGAGTTGGTGGTGACAGACTGAGCTCCGGAGCACCAGGCCAGAGTATAAAGCCACGGCTGGCTGATCACGTACAGGTTAGTGGTGATGTTCACCGACTCGTACTTACTGCAACAGACAGGAGGGATGGGAGACAAAAGCAGCTTTAAAGTAGACATTTCATACTTTTAAATCCGTCCTTTTCACATCATTCAGTTTGGGTCTTTATAAAGTGGAACTACAATGCTTTGGTACGAATTCCTCTATCTTTACCAGCTCCTCTTTCACCACTTTCCTGCTGTGTCTCTCAAAGCAGCTGGTTTTGTTACTGTTCCTTTAAGATGCTATAAGCCCCGCCCCCTCCTGCTTCCGGTCCACTCTGCAGCATGTAACAGAACAAGTATTATCTTTTACTTTTTAAATTTATTTTGCTGCACTGACACATAAATTTTAAATTCACAAATGATTTGCAATCTATTTTTATATTAAAATAAGTTAAAAAAATATACAAAAAAAAATAGTATTTTTTTTTTTTAAATGGTGG
>JARVJO010000330.1:23418424-23447500 GCA_031762555.1 Cynodonichthys magdalenae | reverse complement strand
CCCTAGTGGCAGGCTGGATGAAAGTCACCCGTGGGCTGAATGTGGCCCGCGGGACGCCAGTTGAATAGCCCTGCTATAAATAAATAAATATATACAAACAAACAGGCTAAATATGTCAAATCTGTCACATTTCATTTCTCAGTCCCGTTCTCTCTGAGTCTCAATCAACTTCATTCAACTTTCGTCTCTTTTTATTTTCTTCTTGTAGATTTTTTGTCGTTTGTCAAATACTTTCAGACGTCAGTCAGAAAGGAGTTTGGGGATTTTATGTTTGTTCAGCAAGGTTGGGGTGAGACCAGAAGGTGGATTGAGGTGTTTTTTTTCTCCATGAATCTGCTCGTCTTTTGCTGCAACTTGCTTTAAAAATGACGAACGTTACAAAAAAATGAAAATGCTGTAAGTTATTTGTCATAACTCTGGTTTTACTTGTTCTTTCTACACAAATTAAAAACTGGTGTAAAGCTTGAAGTCTGTACTTTTGACACAAACTGAAACAGAATCTTAGAGAGGGCATATCTTTCCCACTAGACGGATTTAAACCAGTAATGGGACTAAGATTCCAGAGGGTTATTTGTAATATTAATTTACCGTGATAATTTTTTTTAGCTAATATCATCCAATGCTATGTGGTAATGATACAAATTAAATTGTCACACATTCAACAAGACATCTTTGATAAAGAAGAATCAGAATCAGCTGAAATATTCAGGTTCTGATCAAATCTAATGAAAGTTAATCAATAAAACAAATCTTGTGTGACTCACTGAGCTATTTTCAGGGTTTAAAAAAAAAAAAGTCCAAGCTGTTTGCTCAAAGTTTCTGTTTCTGACTGAGCGCCTCCCACTTGTTTCTACTGTTCAGATTCTGAGCTGTTCTCTTCCTCCTCCGCTGTTCTAATCTCTTCTTTTTTAACATTTTGATTCTTTTGTCCTCTCGTTTTCAGCTGCCCTTTAGCTCCCTGAGGTTTTTTTACTGAAGATGTGACGGTCATCTGTAACACGGGTTACGTAACAGGACAGAAGCAACAAAAGTTCAAAGTTAAATGCCACTTTTCTCCAGGAACATGTAAAGGAACTGTTTTTTTTTTTAAAAGCAATTACATAAACGCCTATTTTCAGCAGTCACTGAACGAGAAAGTTGTCAGTCCATCACAGAGTCGCACAAAGAGACAAACAACCCACACTCACTTAAATAAACAATCTAACAGTCATGATTTTGGACTATAGGAAGAAACCACAGCGCATAAAATAAACATGAACGTACAAACTTCCTGTTGTGAGCCGACTGTACCTGATCTGCTGCTGTGACATCTTGCTGTAGTGTAAATTCAGCCTGCTGATGTGATCGTCAATCAGCTCCTGAATGGAGGCTTTTTGTCCAGATGTTTGCTGCAGCTCTGGATCTGCAGCGTGGACCAGGTCTCTGTCCTCAGAGGGCAGCCACAGCACCTAGGGTACAAACAGAACGAATAGAAGACGACAATCAGACTTTTATGAGCGTAGAAACACGTAAAATTTGTCAAATAAATGAACTGAACTTTCTGCATGAATCTAGTTTGGGGAGCACCTGTGAGGAGTTGATGTAATCCTGTACGACCTGCAGAGTGGTGTTGATGTACGACTGGCTGTATGGATGTCCGTACGGCGGCCTGCGAAGGTCAAACAGCACCAGTTTCCCGCTTCGAGCTGCAACCTCCAGAAACTGGGCCAACGAAGGGACGGACTGGTTCTGGGCCCTGGAGCGGTCCACCTCAGTGAGGGATGATGCAGTACCAAACGGATCCCTCTATAAAAGTGCATCATTGTGCAAGAAAATCCACAGAAAATAACCTGCTTTATTTGATTAAATGTATTCAAAATAGTAATAATACATTTGTGAGAAAATTAGTTTGATTTAAGGCAACCTTCTTAAAAATATATTTAAAAAGTAAGCATTTAAACTTTTTTTATCAGCTCCTGAAGCAATTACAAACATACAACCCCAATGCCAATGAAGTAAATTAAAAACAGAATACAAAGATTTGTAAATGTTGAAGGCATCAAATTCAAAATGACCATTAAATACCTTGTTTTTGTAGTGTATTCAGTGGAATAAAGGCAGAAAAAGATTTGTAAATCAAAATATTCTGTTTTTGTTTGCTTTACACAACACCTACTTCATTAGAAATGGGGTTGTAATACAACAACAATTAAAGTGGTTTAACATTTAATAAAAAAAATAAAACGTTTGTCTTTATTCAAACCTCTCTGTCTGTGCTTTGGGCTGAATAAATTAAAGAATAAATCAACTTTATTGTTTATTATAAATTCTTTTTTCCAATGAATTTGTTTTACTTTGCTAAATTCCTCAAAAAAGCAGTTTTGAAAGCTAATTAAAAGTTAATCCTGATTTTAATCTCTCGCTCTGCATAGTGGTGTGTTTGTTTGTTTTTCGCACCAATAAAAACCATTTCCCAGCATTCAGCTGCTGTAACTCGGCCCAGGTGAACATGGAGGCATCCAGGTGCGTTCGATTGGGGAACACCTCGGCCACGTCGGTGGTCCTCCTCAGAGTGGAGTCGTGCATCAGGAAGGGAACGCCGTCGTAGCTGCATGCAGCAATGCAAACATCGAGTGGTGACGCAGTGATAAACTCACACAAACATCACTTAAACACACACATCTACCAGACTACCCCACATGGGTCACCTGAGGTATTAGATTAAACTGACCTACAAGTGCTAATCCCCGTGTTTCCAGGCTGTTAAACAGTGTGAACCAAAAGCTGTGTGCTAACAGGAGCACTACGAGCTAAGTGGATTAGCATGGCAGCATCACAGAGCGGCACACAAACATCTGATCTGTATAATCAGGATAAAAACCAGCCTCAGCCGAGGAACCGACTGATCCCACAGTGACTCCAGCAGAAAGAAAACAGGTTGTGAAATTACCTCTTTAATCAGCAGCACCTCTACTGTGGGTTAGGCTGATTTAAAACTCTAAATCTGGTCTTTTCCAAGGCTAAGAAAGCAATAAAATACAATAATACCTTATGGTGACATCTGTCTCCAGCCCTTCTCCTCCAGCTTCAACAGCTTTTTCAAACGACATCACTGTATTTTCTGGAGCGAGCTGCAAAAATAATAAAATGTAACTACTTTCAAAACCCTACTGTGTGAGCAGTTAGGTCATTTTACAATAAAACACAACTTTACTTATAAAGAACTTTAAATTTAAATCACTGGGATTGAATTTACCAAGATTTACTAACAAATAAACAAATCTGACAAATCTCATTTATTATATTTGACATTTTTATAGCTGTGAATCCCCAAAGAGTCTGAGAAACTTGATTCTGCAGCCTCACCATCGGAGCTCCTCTGTGCCCGATGAGTTTCGGCGCAGGTCCGAGCGTTCCGGCTTCTTTGATGCAGGGCGAGTACATCCCCAGAGGAACCAGGTAGAGGGAGAACAGCACGGACAGGAACAGACCCAGAACTGCAACCTGACGCACTGAACAACACAACAAAACAAAAAGATATCTGTACACTGAAGAAATTAACATTAATAAAGAGCAGTTAGCTCACAGAATTAAACCAGTTTATTACAGTACATTTTAATGTAATGTGTTTTATACAATATTTGTACTTATTTAAAAGCATGAAACAAAAAAAATTGCAGCCTTTTAAAAGGGAGTTCGTAACAAATTAATGGCTTTCAAATAATATCTATAAGGATTTCATCATGCAACGAATTCAACCCGTAAAGACACCACTGTATTTACTAGCATTACTTGTTTAATATAAGGTTAAATGACAGAAATCCATGTTACGTTCTATTTGATTCAAGAAAAGAAAAGTAAATTTAGAAATTTGCACTAAGGTCAACAAGTGTGGAGAATGTTGCTATTTTTCTAATTTTACTGTAAGAAAACAAACAGAAAATATTAAAGTATAATCTCAGCTTATTCTGGATGACTTACTCATGGCAAAAATAAGAGTTTAAAGTTGATTACTAATAAATATTAACAAAATATATCAATAAAGTTGTGAAAACTGCTTTGTTTTTAATAAAAATGCAGAGTTTTATGAATGGAAAAACGTGGTCCAAAAATCATCAACAAAGTGATTTTAATAATTATAAAATATATTACTGGTAAACTAAATCACATCAGAATTAATCTTTCATGAAACGACTCGTGTTCTCATCATTTTTAACTTCCATACATCAGCGTTTACATTCCTAAGAGAAAACCTTGACGTGAGTCAGCATCACTCTCTGCTGAAACACCATGGCAACAAGGGACCGTCCCCATGGAGACAAGATAAGAGACGAACAGACCTGCAGGTCAACGGCATACTGATTAATCTGTCCTGCCAGACTATGATCCAACAACCAAGATAAGGAGTTCCTGGATCTCAGCACGCCCTCGAGGAGGTGTTCCAACAGGGTGAAGTTCCTGCAGGGCTGGAGGAGAGGGTCTGACTCGTGTTATGAGACAACTCTCATCGGGCTGCTTACCTTTCTTGTTCATGCGGAAAAAGTGCAAAGCGATGGGCCAGGAGAGGATTGCCATGAGGGAGACGGCAGCCAGGTGGAGGAAAGGTGCTGTCACCTGATGTTGAGACACAGAACTGTAAATAAGGGCAGAAATAACAAAGAAAAATTGAAGACAAATGAGTTCTGCTGTGTTTTTAACCTGCAGGGAGAGGAGGAGTGTTTTCCATTCTTTGCTCCAGAGGTCAGACATAATGCCGGTGGCTGTGACGGAGAACACCAGGGTCACCACGATGCCGGTCTGACACAAACATCAGAGAGGGAAAGTGATTCAATGGCGAGCAGTAAAATAAAGCTTTTTTAATTTTTTATGATGTCTGAGTGTACCTTGTGGCTCCAGTGAAGGTACAACCTCTGACCCTCAGACAGCAGACACACCGCCAGCACCTGAGCGAGCAGTTTTTAAACACAGTTAGGTGTAGAAATATTTGAAAGATATTCAGACAACTTCCTATTTACAGTATATCTGAGCTTCCACACATTAAAAACATGTAATTAGAATTAAACACAGTGTTTTTGAGGCGCAGAACATGTGACGTAAACAAGGAATAAAAACGAAAAACACAAAGGTTTAAAAAAATAAAATAAAGTGCAAGATATGAAGTATACAGAAAAACAACGTCAAGATAAAATAAAAAACTATTGACTAAATAAGCTTAACTAGTTAAGAATTGGAGCAACGGATTAGCAGTGCATTACCAAACCTGTCTTTTTGTACGACACATGTTTATAACTTTAAACCTGAAAGCTGATTAAAATATTGATTATACAAGTGTAACTAGTTATTTGAACAAAAACTTATATCAGTGTCTTAATATTTACAGACCTAAAAAACAGCTTTAATGTTAACATGTTATTATTTTAACATTTTTTTTTAATCTGTGCCATTTGAACATTTTAATCAATTTTTCCACATAGTTGTGGGTGAACTGCTGAAGCAGAAGTTTTAATCATCTGGGCACATTTGTGTGTTATATAAAAAGTCTTGTGTAATACGTGGCACCTCGGCCCAGCTGACCGGCCCTTCCAGTAAATGTCGCGCACCGCTGGAGGGCCGAAAAGAGTGACATGAATTACGAAACAAGTGCTTAAAATTGTTTTATAAGATGCATTTTTCTGTAAATTCAGAAGCAAAGTATATGTAACTTTACAATAATATCCAGGCAGCATCCTGCTACTGGCTGTCTCTGGTTTTGGTTCCAAACACTAAATATTTCCCTAGGACCTCCAGAAAATAGTACAACTAGCCATCTGAATTTACAAAACTTAACTTTTACAAACCCAATAAAGTTGGGATGTTGTGTAAAACATAAATAAAAGCAAAATACGATGATTTGCAAAGCCTTTTTCAACCATTATTCAATTGAATACACAACAAAGACAAGATATTTAATTTTCAAACAAATAAGCTTCTTTTTCTTTTGCAAATATTCACAACTTTTTAATTTGATGCCTGCAACACTTCCCCAAAAAAAGGTGGGACAGGGACAACAAAAGTCTGGGAAAGTTTAGGAATGCTAAAAAAATGATAAAACAATAAAGGGAGCATCCCCGAAAGGCTCAGTCGTTCACAAGCAAGGATGAGGCGAGGTTCACCACTTTGTGAACAACTGCGTGAGCAAATAGTCCGACAGTTTAAGAACAATGTTTTTCCTGCTTTTTTTTGTTGTTGAAATTTATATTTGAATGAAATAGATACGACAACATTTTATGCTCTTACACACTAGACAGGCTGCTTCACTATACATTTTAAAAACTGCTTTGAAAACTCATCTCATTTTATTGGCTTTTGACTCAGCATGAGAAAGGTCATTTTATCTGTCAAGTTGTGCATTACATATTTTATGTGATTGTTTCTTTTATTTTGTTGTTTTCATATTATGATTGTACAGCACTTTGGTCAGTTTTGCTGTTTTTAAAGTGTTTACAAATAAAGTTGGCTTGGCTTTATCGGTTTTGCTCACCAGTAACAGGGCGATGTAGGTGAAGAGAGCAGCAGCAACGACCAGCAGGACCAGAGACCAGGGAAACCAGAACCCGAGAGTTCCGAAGTTAAACCTGCAGAGACAAACGGCAACAGTTTGAAAATTAAATCTGAATTATAAGATTTTACAAACACAAAAATTTAGTGAGACTGCAACTAAAAATTGAGCTATTTTCTCACTATTTTGTATAAAGAGACACTACATTATGGAGGTTTTTTTTAGCTAAATAAATGCATTTTTTAAAAGTAACTATGCATTATTATGATGGTGCTAAATGTGGGCCAATGTGGGCATCAACTTGTGCTGCGTCAGACCCACCAGTCAAAGTCATTGTAGTCGTTCTGGGCTTCACTCCAGAAATAAAGAAAAACAAAACTCAGGAAGAAGGTGAGGATCAGGAGGCCAAAACTGCCACACTCCACCTGAAACACACAGAGAGGGTTTATTTTAAACAAATAAAAATACTGTCTTTACTACGAACTATTAAGTCAAACTCAGTTTATTTTTTAATTTATTCATAACTGAAGGTACACATGAAGTCTATAGCAGATTATATGATGTATATTCCAGAACTAGTTCTGATAAAAGCTGACAACATGCACACATGAGCTGATATTCTTTCAAAGAAAAAAGCTGTTGGTAGCTGTCGGAGTCAGCAGGCTGAAGAATCGATACTCAACGTCCTGTTTCTAGACGCTGCTGTATCTGGATGCTTACCTTGCTGCAGCAGCACTCTCCTGGCTGAGCCTTCGCTCTCTGGTACCGTCTCCACTGGCAGCCATAGAAACCGGCCAGGCAGGAGACGAAGGGCTGGTGTTCATACCTGAAATGGTCAAAATACAAAGATCTGAGAAAAAAAAAAAGTTAAGAAGATACACATGGGCCTAAATATTATTAGTTTTTTTTTTTATTTCATCCCAAGAAAATGTGAAGATTAAGCAAACGAAGTGTGTCACTCCAAGCAACACACACACCTGATGATGTCATCAGACTGTTTTAGTAAGAAGCAGTGAGTCAGTCTTGCACCACAGCACTTTCAGAGGACAGTGATTGGTTCTGCATGTTTTTAGATTGTAAAAGATGGTATTTTATTTTGTTTTTACGAAGCTACAGTTCATCACAAACTCAGTCTTCAGTTTTATTTTTTGATGTGGGATAAATAATCACACAATACATCCTTTTGTCCAGGTAAACATTCAGCTTACATCATAATTACTTCAACAGTTTATCAGTCTGTATTCTTCTAGAGTCTCACAGATGTTTAAGTCATTTAATATCATTTTAATGAACTGGCTTGACTGGTTGAAGATCTTAGCTGGTCCAACCAACCCGACTATCCAAACTAAACTTCAGAGGTGAGCTAAACCTGTGGAATGGTTTACGTTTTTGTAAACGAACCCCTGAGACCATCGAGACTTTTAAATCTATGCTTAAGAGGGTTTTATTGAGCAGAGTTTAAGATTCTTTCAGAGCTGATGGTTTTATGTTGCATTTCTGAATTTATTTTGAACATTTCTTTCTTTCTTTTGTTGTTTTTATGGGCTATATAAATAAATTGACATTGAAATGATATTAGATATAAGTGTTCATGGTTCTGTACCTTTGCAGCAGCTGCCGCCGCACCACCTTTAACTTCCCCAGCTTCAGTCTGGTCACGGGCACAGACTCACCCACGGCCCGGCATCACAGAGAGAGAGGGGGAGGACGGTGGGAGGTGGAA
This sequence comes from Cynodonichthys magdalenae, assembly GCA_031762555.1. NCBI lineage: Eukaryota > Metazoa > Chordata > Actinopteri > Cyprinodontiformes > Rivulidae > Cynodonichthys > Cynodonichthys magdalenae. The sequence goes on along the minus strand of JARVJO010000330.1, from coordinate 23,439,260 downwards.
GGAAGACCAGGAGGCTCAAGGTGGCTCTTCTTCACCTAAAGAAGACAGTCAAAGACACATGATAGACACAAAATGGTTTTAAGGTAGCACCTTAGGGAACTGAGACTGTCAGTCTTTACTCACTGGTTATACCCCGCCCACTTACACCTGTTCACTGTTGTCAGTTCTTTTAGTCACCCAGTTGTCAAAATACCTGCAGTCTGACACTGTGCATGGTGCATTCTCCTTATTTTATGTAATAGTTTTTGATGCTACATCTGCCTTTTTGTTTTTGTGTATTTATTAAAGTTTTAATTTGTTTTTATTGTAGCTCTCCGTGACAGTCTGGGTCCTACAACTACAAACCGTGACAAATTTCTTTTCAGCATAACTTAGTCCTCCTCTCTATGAAGCTGGCCACCATGCGCTTCAAACAGCCCCGTTTTCAGATTTTCAGAGGACTGCCATGGCAACGGTGACATCAGATCTGTTATTATTACTGCTGTGAAAAGGATGAGGGGAGGTGGGGTGACAGAGAGAGAACCAGATGGAGTGACAAAAGAGGAGGGCTGGAGAAACTGCAGCATGAAAAACGTGAGGAACAAAAAAAAAATAGGAGTTGTCATTACAAGCTGAAAACAGATATTTTGGTTGGGTTACATCGGTTGGGACACAGAGAACTTTGTCTCTCCCCTTCGGACTCAGGTGATAACGATACCTAAACATGGAATTTTATTATCTAACAGGAAGTGAATAGTTACTGACTAATCAAATGTTACAACAGATTATTATTATAAGCATGATGAACATGATGTTAGAGTTGGGTGATTATACTTACTGCACTATACTAGCCAGTACTGAAAATGAAAGATATCAATTTAAATACTGAGAATAAAATGGACGTTTACACCATGGAGGAATTAGCAAAACCAGAACTGAGTGGAGATGTGATGTACCAGATGACTTTTGTGAACATTTAATTAGTTCTGCTTTCCCTATCTGCTGAAAATGTTTTCTTTTTTTTTTTTAATAACGTTTAAATATACAACAATTTGTTGATAAATCACTTTGTTTTGTGACTTGATGGCAAAAAAGAAACAGTTGTTGAGTTTCATCACTAATCTAAGAAACTAAGGTTAACATGTAAATTTCAGAATGTGACAAATTATTTGCAGTGAGATTATAATCCTGTATTTTGGAAGGCTTTGGAGTAGGACATGTTTAATTGTTTCAGCTGACCAAACAGAGCACATTATGAAACAAAAGTAATTCAAGAAAGCATAAAGACCTAAATATTAGCTTTTTAGGTCAGTGCAGAACAATAGGTAAAATAAACCTCTTCAGCTCCTAATCTGTAACACGTTATAGTTCATGTCTTTCCTCACCCTGCTTTCAGCTTTTTTCTGAATTACTACAGTTAAAGCTACAAACTGATGTTCTCCAATTCTTCATCATCTAAATCCTGATTAGTGGTTTTTTTTCCTGTCAGTGATTGTGGACTGCTGCTTTTGGATGACATTCCTGGACCGAAAGTGGGTTGGATACACGAAGTGTGGAAATGTAAGAGGTGCAGTGACACACCTAAGGAAGCCTCCAAGCGCCTGATGTAAAAATAGAGATCATTTCTCAAAGTTTGGACGAGATGGTCGTGTTTGTAATGAGCACACAGGCAAACATGCAGCAACTCAGAGGGGAAAAAAGGACTTTTTCCTTGAAAAAGTTTTTCCTTGAACGACCCTGACCCTGTACTCCACACTCTCCTGTTTACCTGTCAGTGTTTAGTTTCACAGTTAGTAGCTCAAATATCAACTAAACGTTTAACAAAAAAAGCTGATGAAAGCTGACCAGAATGTAACTCAAGGAAACGCCAAGGAGAACTGGACAGGCCTGGAGCACAATGCCAAGCTTAGATGAGTGAGGACTGAGAGTCTAGATCAGTTGTACTCAGTCCTGACTATAGTTATTCCTCTGATTTGACACACCTGATTGGAACTGGAGCTTCAAAATCACAACATCAGTTTTATCCAATATCGTGCAGCCCATATGTAATATGGCTTGAATGTTTAAGTGAATCATAACATCAGTAACAACTCAGATAGTTTTAAATAGATAGCTTTTTGAAACTCAAACACAAAATGTACAACATGTTTTTTTTTTTTAATTAGCGTGCCAACAACGCAAAGATGTAATATAACTAATCTTGGGCTCCTCTTGTGTGAATGAACAATACCTGTAAGCCTTTGCCAACAAATGAATGATACTGTATTCATAAAAAGATGAACGGAGAGCAGAAAAGACTGAACATGTGAAACAATACAGCTCTGTTTTCTGACCAGTCAGCTGGGTTTCACTCATTGTTTAAACACAGCTTCCAGCTACAGATCAACACCAACAACAGCTAAAACCAGGCCTGCCCTGGAGTCAAGATTTATTTACAGTTGATTATGGAGGAAAATGATATCAGGGTATTAACGTGTTCGCTTTTAACAAACAAGATGTGGCATTTCAGCAACCATAACAGAAAAGTAAAATTAACAACCCTGATGTTCTTCTTCTTTTTTAAAAAATCATCAAACTGTTTTAACACAGTTCAATCATCACAGACATTGAAGAGCATGAATGAAAAAAGGAACTTAATTACTTTTACTGCTGAACTGTGACCTTACCCTGAGAGAAAATTCATTAACAATAAGAAAATTAATCTAATCATTTTCTACAGAAAATTGCGAAACACCCAAATATCCAGCTGAAACACACCAGAGATTCAATGTCATTGCGCTGAGAATTCACCAGAACTGAATAAGGTCTTCTAAGTATGAATCATTTGACATTTTTAATTCCTCCACTTTCTTCCAGTTTGTCTAGTTTTAAGAGTTTTTTCAAGGACATACTGATATATTGTTTAATAGCCGTTTAGGGAATAATTTTGTTGGAGCAAATAACAATTTTAGGTCTGTTAAACTTTATTATATTAAGTACTCTTTGTTGTTTAAACATGAGAATAATTTCTGTCGTTTTTGCAGGACTGAAATTGCAACTTGTTTAAATAAAAGTTTAGGAAGACCTTCAGAAAACTAATGAGCTATCACTTAAATTTAAGACCTAATAATCCTTGAAGAAATTCATATCAACCGCTGCCAATCTGTTAGAGCTCGAAGTAAGTGTTTGGGAAGGCTCTCAGCTACTACAACACTATATTTAAAGTCAATATATGTACAACTGGATAGTTATAGGACATTTTTGTGTTTGCTAAGATTCTGTGGCCATTTCAAACTGAGTCAAATCCAAAAGGCAGAACTTCTAATTATGAGCGTTTCATTAAAATGTGCCTTATGTGATATTTTGCTAACACAACAGACAACCAGCCAATAACATAACTGCTTGCCTCTTGCCTATAAACAATAAGTGTTGTTTCTTTAAATTGTATTGTATTATATTATATTGACATAAACAATGTTTAAACAGAAATTCACCAAATAATTGTTCTATCACACATACGTTACCTCAAAAGGCTGTCCAAAAAACACAAGACTAGAATATCCAAGAATCTTACTAATTTCAGGATAACTTACTGATATGACAGATGTGAATGTTACAAGTAAAAGCATTGTTTTAAACAGCGATAGTTAACTTGACAATGAAAATCAGTATAAAACCCGTAACAAGCAGTATGTCACTGTAATAAACGGATTCATATAAGGTTAAAGTCCAACAAAAGCTGCATGAGATAAAGTTTACTGTTGTGTTTCACGAAATGACTGAGAACAATGTGTCTTTCTGGGTCACTTTACCCTCAGTGTTTGTGTATCCTTGTGTCTATAGTTAAACAGTTAAATTAACCACACTTTGTAACACTTCCCGATCATGTAGATCATATATAATCGTTTAAAAGATAAGTTTAGGTGCTAAAAGCTGGAATTTAACGTTTGAGAATCCCAGTTGTGTCAAATATTTAATAAATAAAATAAAATAGAAAACAGAACATCTTGTCTACATGTTAGCTAACATGAAAAAAATTAAGCTAGTTTCAATGTCGATTATTTTTTTATAGTATAGTGGGTCGTAAAATTGAAAAAGTAAAACAAATCAATAACAAACGTGTCGGACATTTTCTTACCTAAACGTTAGTTAATTTGTGGGTCGACAGTCCGTCCTCGCCGCCGGTTTTCCACCATTAATTAAAAAAAAGAAAATAACGGTGTTCAGTCCGGTTCAGTCACGAGCCGTGTCCCGCAGTGAGGGGGTCTCGAGCCGCCAGCAGCAGCTGCAGCCTCTCAGCTCTGCCGCACGCGCACAAGCTTGGAGAGAGATGGTGAACTGCAGGCAGGGCACGAGTCTTTCCATACCGACCGGGGTTGCCAGTTATGAAATGACGAAATATTTTCCAACCATTTCAAATCTGTTGTATAAATACGATAATAATCGTTTATATCTGGCAACATTAACATCTACAGACCTGTTGTTTACGTCATCGCAGATCCGCCCCATTGTAACAAGATTTACGTTTATGGAAAGAAATTTGAATAAACAAACATGTTTTTTTTCATGCTTGTTATAATGTTTAAAGAAACAGAATTTGTTTCCTCCCCTGCTGCACCTCACATGTGAAGTTCCCCAAGGATTCTTGGTTCTTGGTCTTATTTAATTCATATGCAGATGACACTCGGATTTACTTTCCATTGAAGCGTGATAATTCTCATTAAAATCACTGCTTCATGTAGGTAAAAGCTTGGATGGCTTTGAACTTTCTACATTTTATTGACACTAAACCGAAATGACTGTATTACGTTTTATCCCAGTAGAGACCACAGTTCTCAGTTTCAACCCATTTGTGTGATTTAGATATTTATATTGAACCTTGAAACAGTTTTATCCTTTAAACACTATTAAAGAGGTAGTGTGATGTGTGGGATACATTTAAAGGTGGAATTTTGATATTTTTTATTCTTTATAGGTGACTCATTTATATTGAAAACAAGTCAGCCTTTGATGATGAAAACACAAATATATACATTTTTAATACTTTACAAAACTGACAACCAAATACTTTGGGCTAAGCTAAGGATTTGCTTTATATTTATCAAATAAACCTTAAAAACAATCACTATATGTGCACTTTTTAAATGAAATTAGCTCATATGATTTCAAAATGTGGAGAAATTTTGAATATGAAGTCCTAGATAAGATAAAGGCCCAGAAAATAAAGTGTTATGTTAACTTTTTAGACATCTAACAATGTGTCTCAGTTCAGCTCAGCATGAAATAAGAGTTTAGAACCAGACAGGAAACATCAGAGATGATTAATTACGGTGCTGATGATAAATCTCTGAGTCTGTTTTGTGTTTGTGCTGCGATGATCAGGTCATTACAAGAGACAGAGAGAACGATAACGTCCCGCTGATTCCAGCGCTGAAGAAGTCTCAAAAAAACACATGGAATGTCATGCTACATTTGGCCTTACGTAACCAGAGACAGAGTGATCCTGATCTGAATACCAATCACTCCCAACAAACTGCAACATTCTGGGTTTGATCTGCTGCAGGGAGCAGAAATATAACCAATAATATATATAATATAATATATAAACCTGAAGAAGCAAATCAACTTTTCTAACAAAAAGTTCAGTTCAGAGGCAGGAATCTAAAACGTTACATCAAAAATCAGACATTATTGGAGCATTGGTTCAGATAAAAGAATACAAGTTGCTACAGAGAAAATTTAAGAATCTGTGTTTTTATTTTAAATTAAATGCTATAAAAGTAAAAATGAAACTAGATTTTGTTGGTTTGAGGGCCGGTTTAGTCAGATGGGGTTGTCTTCATAAAAAGTCTCTAATTGGAGCTTTCATAAGCTGCAGTTTTCCTGGTTCTGGAGCAGTTCTGGGGTCTGGACATGGCAGCCCCCCAGGTGGTGCTTACCTGTAGTAAAAAGAGACACATTCTGATGGATGTCAGGGGACAAGTAAATAAACGAAGGCCGTAAAGGTTCCACCTACACACCCACAGCAGCAGGACGTTCCTCTTCCTCCTGCTTATGCAACGCCTACGCACAGTGTTGCCATGGAGACCTGGAGCACCTTTAATCATAAGGCATTGAGTCTGGTAAATAAGATGAGGGTCGTCACGGTAACAAAACGATGGCAGCCGTACTGGGAGGGCGGCTCGTGGGAGGAGAGAACATTGGTTCACCTCGAGACTTTAAACCTGAACTGTTTCATTTGAAAACAGAATTCCTTCGTGTCGCCTGATAGAGTCTGTGGCGGCCATCTTGATTTGGTTTAACACCAAATATCAATCAACTGCTGATAAAAAACTTAATTTACGAGAATTTAAATCAAACTCATCAAACGGTTCATGAGGTAAATTGCTAAAAAAATGGACACTATAGTTAGTGCTCAGAATGACTCTCAGCTACTACCACACCGAGTTTTAGCTCAATATCTGTGAAATTAACTTCACAGTTGGACTGAGTTGGTTGTCTTAAATCAGGTTCAGCAATAGTTTCATTTAAATTTGTCATGAGATATTTTGCTAACAGACAAATAATGCACAAATAATGATTTCCCACCTTCTGCCTTTCATAATAAACATAAAACACTAGGCTCAAGCAGCAGTATTGCTCGTGTTTCACGGACATATATACATTGAGTCTCACTGGGGTCCTCAGGTTCCCTTTGGAAACATAAATCAGAACCAGAGGCCCTTACAGACGGAACGTGACCCTGCAGAAACCCAAACAAAACCAATAAGATGCTGTCTGAGGTGGAAACGTGAGCACGCATGTGAGCGGAGCAGGAGGGTTCTGCAGTGCTCTTCCTCTGCAGTGGAGACGGTTATGTAACCTGGAGGAGGAGGAGGAGGGGGACTCTGTGTACCACTGAGGAGCCTCACTGCACATACACACACAAACACACACACACACACATGGCTGCATGACTACAACACATAAATCAATGCTCTCACACATTCAGACACATAAAACGGAAAGAAATAGCTGTTTTAATGAAAATTATGGTTTTTAATGACATCATTTACACACAAACACACCACTGATCCATCACTCACACAGTTTAGATCTGTTTGTTCATTTGTCTGTAAGCAAAATATCTCTTCAGCCACTGGACATATTTTATCATCTCATGAGCACAAAGTCTATATAAATGAAACTATATATATATCTCCTTTGTAGACTGAGATTTACCTTTCGTAAGCTAGTTTTAGAGGGCCAAGGTCCACGTCCATGGCCTCTCCTGCAGGTGATAACAACTGTTGCAGATGACAGCAACTCTTGCAAGTGATGGCCTCTCCTGCGGGTGATGGCAACTCCTGCGGGTGATGGCAACTCCTGCGGGTGATGGTAACTCCTGCGGGTGATGGCCCCTCCTGCGGGTGATGGCCCCTCCTGCGGGTGATGGCAACTCCTGCGGGTGATGGCAACTCCTGCGGGTGATGGCCTCTCCTGCAGGTGATGGCCTCTCCTGCAGGTGATGGCCTCTCCTGCAGGTGATGGCTCCTCCTGCAAGTGATGGCCCCTCCTGCAGGTGATGGCCTCTCCTGCAGGCGATGGCCCCTCCTGCAGGTTATGGCCTCTCCTGCAGGTGATGGCTCCTCCTGCAAGTGATGGCCCCTCCTGCAAGTGATGGCCCCTCCTGCAGGTGATGGCCTCTCCTGCAGACGATGGCCCCTCCTGCAGGTGATGGCTCCTCCTGCAGGGGATGGCCCCTCCTGCAGGTGACGGCCCCTCCTGCAAGTGATGGCCCCTCCTGCAAGTGGTGGCCCCTCCTGCAGGGGATGGTCCCTCCTGCAGGTGATGGCAACTGTTGCAGATGATGGCAACTCTTGCAGGTGATGGCCCCTCCTGCAGGTGATGGCCCCTTCTGCAGGTGATGGCAACTCCTACAGGTGATGGCCCACAGACAAACCTATGTTGCTCATTCAGTTGAGCCCAACTTGCAGAGCAGGGGGTCTTTGCAGTCACTAAGTGGGAGTTTCTTGTTTTGTGGGAGGAGTTGTCCAAGACTTTATTGGTCTTTTTGACTTTTGTGAGTGTGGTTTATTAAAGATGTGATTGGTTGGATTGACTGTTTTGGGTAGGGTTTGAAGAATCTGGGAGTAGCTCAGTCAAAATGGCCAGGAAGGAAGCACTTATGTTTTTAAATATAAATATTAATTTTAGTCATCACTAAAGACAGGAAGGTGCTGCACAGATCTGAAGTCCATAAATTATATTTCCATGTTCTGTTTTAAACTGTACATAGAGTCAATAGATCATATTTAAATGTTCACAATAATTTTACTATTGCCATTACTTTCTCTTTTAAATTGCCCCACAAGACATGTCAATTTGACCAATCATGGTTTTTCAAAGCTCCGCCCACACCCAACCTCCGCCTATTATCCAAAGCACTGTCCACACAAAGAATCTTTTGGATGCGGGATTGGCTGGGTTACCCTCACTGTAAAAACCGTCAGTTTTACCAAATATTACAATCTTGTATCCAAAAAGTATTTTTGATCGTGTTTTGATACTGATAAACTAAGCAACAGCAAAATATGTTAGATTATTAATCTCGTTAGCCTGGAAAATTTCCTTATTTCAAAAAGTCTTACCAAGAACACTCATCTTATTCCACTGGCAAATTATTTAACTTAATTTGAGAAGATTCAGACTCAAGTTTCCAGCTGCTGCCCCCGAGGCCTGAATCTGGAACAAGATGGTTGATGGGAAGATTTCTCCGCTTCAGACATGGACCTCCTGCAACTTAGAGAAGAAATGTTTAAAATCAAACTTGTTTCATTTCAGTGCAGTTTTACAGTTTTTCCACTTCAGCATTTTAATTTAGTCTCTTCCTCCTTTCTATTTTCTCTTGATGCATCAGCTTTGTGTTCGCTCTGCAGTTGTGTTTTTATCTCACTTGTCTGAGCCGTCTCGCCTAGTTTCTCTGCCCGGTCCACATCTGGATGCAGGTGTTAAAAAATAAAACCACGCAGAGCTCACTCACCTTCTGTCCTCATTAACGGAGCTCAGTCTCCATGGTAACAGACTGAACTGAGCCGGATAAAGAAACACAAAGAAAAATATTTGACTTTTTTTCCCCATCTTTGACCGCAACTTCCCAACAGACAGGAGATTTTTCACAGCAGCTTTAAGATAAAAATCAATAAATAAAAAACTGACCAGATTTTCAGTTTTTCTATTGTTTTATTTATTCCTTTTTCAGCTGTTTGAAAAGAATCAGAACGACTTGTATAAAACAGATAAATTATGGCTCTGAAACACCAAAGAGTGACGACTTCATTTGACCTTCTTGTTCTGGTTTTTAGCACAGACCTGGACCCGGTCTGAACCCCCCTCTGAAGTTCAAACTGTGAAATTACTTCTTCTAATCAAAGAAACTTCACAGTAAAGAACATTTTTACTGCTGTTCGGACAAAACTGCAGACTGTTTCTGTTTCAGGCAGGATCACAATTTATGAGGAGTTTTACTGGTTTGTTGCATCTATAGATATTTCTCTAAATCTAGTTTGATTTCCTGAATAAAACAAAACATCCTACAGTTTAAAACTCATCTAATCTTGAAAAACATTTTCAGTGACGGTAAAGAACGACTCATGGATCTGATTGAAAGTCTTTGATCTGTTTGATCTTCCAGGACGTGAATTAAAAAGTTACAGAACAGCCCTTTAAATCCAGCCGAGCCGAGGGTTCAGAAAGGGACACAAACTCACTGCTGCAACATTTTCAGGCAGACAAAACACATTTTGAAGCCGTCAGCAGACGACTTCTTATTGTGTGGAACAAATCTGAAAATATTGCAGTCTGACAGACGGGAAACTTTAAGTCTTTCAAACACTTTAAGGCCAGAGGTACGTTAAAACTACATCAAATAATCAACATTAGAAAAAACTAACAGAAATCAAGGTTTGGAATAAATGTTTGCATTTAAAACCCAGTTCTGGAAAAGTTGATACTTAGTGTAAAATGTAGATTAAAAACTGAAAGCAATGATTTGCTAATCTCAAAAATACAAATGTTACTTCTAGATCATGATAAACGTACAAAAAGCTGAAAATAAGAATTGTTTTTAAAAAAATAAGGAACGAAGTGATCTGAATAAAAAACAGCTAAAGGTTAAATTGCAACAGGTCACGAAACCATCCAGATTGTTTAAAAATCTGCCTCTCTGATGGTATGGAGGTGCATCAGTGCTTCTGCAAAAACACCATTAATACAGAAAAGTATTAACAGGCTTTAGATCACCTGCTCTCAGCCAGCAAAGATCCAGGACTGCTGAACAGCTAAAATCCTCCCTCAGACCAGAACAGTCCCTTCAGGATCTTCAGACCCGGTCTCAGGTCCTGGGACAGACTGTTGTTAAAAGGAGTGTGGGGAAACACAGATCTGGAGCAATTTTTTGGCGTGAAATTCAAAATTACATCATTTTATTTATTTAAAAAAATGTTTAATTTAGTTGATCTGTTGTGAAAATCATTGCTTTCGGTTTTTATTCACGTTTTACAGATTCTTATAATCAGAGCGAACATCTGCAGCTGTGCCTCAAAAACCTGTAATTCATCAAGAAAAACAAGATTTTTCTGCTGCCGAGAAATTTCAAATAAAAAGAAAGTGGTGAAATTATTTTCTGGCATTATTCATCTGTAAAAATAAAAATAAATAAAAGCTTTTGTTTCTTCTCAGGGAGTTTTGGGGGATGTACCATCAGAGCGTTCACTTGTCTCGTTCTTCAGAAAATAAGATTTAAATATGACCCCTGGTGAATCATCGCTACACTCATTATTTACTTTTTCTCTATCTTAGACGTACCATTAGAATAAAAAAACAAAAGGAAGGTTGTTCTCATGCACATTCTGTCCTTCACAGTCCAACATCGACCCCGCAGACGACCCAGAACCACAGATGGAGCGAGTTCTGCTCAGTGACCCACGTTTAAAACCCAGACTCTGATTAAAACGTTAAAATCAGACGAACAATTTCATTTCTGTGAAACAAGTTTTGTGCTTTTACAAAGAATAAATAAAAACTTCTGTTTGTGTTTTGCTTGTGGGATGGAAAACTCAACAGGTTTGATAAAATGGAACATCTTGTAAACAGATAAAAGTGCTTTGTTTACGTTGAGTGTGGACCCACATTTTGATAAATGTTTGATTTCAAGCTTTGAGTCCCTTCAGCTTCTGATGGCAGCAATCTGACGTCTCACAGCTGGTTCTGTTCTGAAGCTGAACCGGGTCCACCTCGTGGTTCTGGGCACACAGTGTTTCCTCTAAACAATCATTATTTAACTTTTCCTGCTCTGTGACAAAAACCCACAGAGGAGATCGCTACAATCAACAAGTAAAATCCAAACACACAAGAAGAAAAGTGGATTTCAAATTAACACGTATTAAAAACAAAAAAAAAAAGTCCTTTTTAAAATTTTTGCGCCTGAATAACAGGAAGCTAACGAACTCCGACAGTCAGGAGGTGATGGCCGGCTGCTGTGGTCCTGATTTAAAAACAAACAAATAAATAAACAAACAATCGCGGCGTGGCTTCAGGCTCTCGTCACCACGACGCGTTCGCCACAAGGGGCGGCGGCATGTTGCTCCGTCCTTCCTGTACGAGTCCGGTGGAGAAGAAGCCCCGCCCCTTCTTGTCACCTGTGAGGTGGAGGAATGTGGCTTCAGAGCCGGGGGGAGGGGGGCAAAGTTCAAAGTGAGGGGAATGAAGGAGGGAGGAAGAGAGAAAGAAAGAGGAAGAAAGAGCGCACTCCTCCACCTCCTCGGGACACACGGGCAGACGGCGAGTGCAAAGCTAACGGTTGTTCTTCGCCGCCTCTTTGGCCGCCAGAATGAGGGGAGTCAGGCTGGAGAGGGGCTTCGCCATCTTTAAAAACTGATGCTGTGAGAGGAAGAGGAGGGACGAAGAGGAGGATGAAGGAGGGGGAAGAGTAGAAACAGAAATATCTGAGTTCAGGCTTCATTCGTGTAGTTTTTTATGTGTATGATTCGTTCTTTGTTTTTGTTTTTTTCATTTCAAAATAAAAGTGCAAAAAGAAAACAACTGTGGATTTTTTATTAGTTCAATTTTACATTTTTACATTCATGTTTTTCTGTTTTCGAAACCTAAATGTAAAAATGTAAAATCGGACTAATAAAAAATCCAGTGTTTGGTTTTTGTTTCTCTTAGCTAAATCCAAAATAAATAAAATATATGGTTGTTTTAAAAAAAAAAACGGTAAAACCACGTGATTATTCTTTTTTTCTCATTTTATTTTGAAAAAAAAAAAAAAGAAACTTTACACAGATTCTTAATAATATTTGTTTCTGTAACTTGGACAGACTGAACTTCCCGGCCCGTGCAGCTCGTAGTGTTTTATTTATTTATTTTCTCCTGCAGTCAAGTCAAAAACCAGGCTCCATCGTACCTGCAGTAGTTCTTTAGCGGACCCTCTTTTCTCCACGTCCATCTCCAGACACTGGTTCAGGAAATCTCTGAATGTTGTGGAGAGTTTCTCTGGGTTTTGAAGTTCTGGCGTTCCGTTGGTCGCGATCAGATACAGAGCCTGGAGGAAACAGAGCAGCAGAACTTTACTTCCATGAAGACTGAAAGCTGGTGGTCTGTTACTCTGCTGCCACCTAGTGCTTGTTTTAAGAACGACTCTGTGAGCCTGTAATGAATTATTTTATGGTGTCATTTAAAAAATAAACATCAAAATATGCTGAGTATATAAATATGACTGTTTGTGAGTCTGTTAACAAAATATCTTACGAGACACTGGAAATATTTCAGTTTAGTTTTAGTTATTCAGTTTTGGAGTCAACTTAAAAAAAAGGCTGTAACTTGTAATTTTACAAATAAGATAAAATGTGGCCATAATCTTTTTTTTATTTTTTATTTTGTTATTCCCTATTAGGAGTCAACTCTGTCTTCCTGTCAGCAAAATATCTAATGAACTACTGAGCAGATTATAATTAAACGTCCTGGAAATAATCACAGGATGTTTGTCTACAACGAATACATTTTGGAGCAACTCAAGATGGCTGCCACAGCTAACTGACCTCTAAACGACAAAAATAGCCAAATTCAATGATTTTTAAAGATATTGAGCTAAATAATGTTGTTGTTGTAGCTGAGAGGGGTACTACTTCTTAATTTCTGTCATTTTTAGGTGCTTTAGAAAGTCCATTTGTCCAAGTTAACTAAAGAAAAAACAAAACACAAAGTAGTAACTGTTAGAGCACCACTTTCTTTTTAAAAAGTATTTTTCTTCAACATCTAACTTTTGTTAGGCGTTTGCTTCCCCTCCTCGTCCGTCCAACACACTAACCCTGAGCGGGTTCTCGTTCAGGTAGGGCGGTTCTCCCTCCACCATCTCGATGGCCATGATGCCCAGGGACCAGATGTCCACTTTGGGGCCGTAGGCCTTCCGGGTCACCACCTCCGGAGCCATCCAGTATGGAGTCCCCACCATGGTGCTGCGTTTGCTCTGCTCCGGGGTGATCTGGGCGCAGAAGCCGAAGTCGGCTGACGGGAATGAGGACAACAGAATCAGTGTCTGAAATGCTCCGTTAGCAAAATAACTGCTTTCATTTAACATTTGTCAGTGCATGACTGCTAATCCAAATTTATTCATGCATCACAGCAAAAATGCTACTTATTTAGCATAACATTAGCAAATTAAGAATAATAAATCATTAGCTAAAATCTTAAAAGTAGCTAATTTCTAAAACTAACTAAATTAAGGTAATAAAAGCAAAAATGTAGGTTAGCTTAGCTAAAATAAGCTAAGGGCTAACATGCAAGAAGAAAAGTGGATTTAAATAAAAACTGTATATAAAAAAATAAGCTAAGGGCTAACTAGAAGCTAAATTTAACCTAAACATTAGCAGAGAAAAACAAAAGTACACAAAAGTAGATGAAGTATGTTGGAGACTTAAAAAAGAAAAATGGTTTTGGAGAGATCCTTAAGTATTAAATTATGGATTTTATTTTATTTTTTAAAATAAAAAGTAAAATAGAATGAAAAAGAGCAAAATAAATAATTTGAAAAGTATAAAAGTTATAAAAACAACACAAAACCATCTCCTGAATAAGCTGAACGTTTTGATAATGGAACAGCTAAAAAAATAAATAAATAAAAAACACACAAAGCATGCAATGATTGAAGCAAAAACCAAATCTAAACAGGAGGTCAACAGTGTGAACGCTGACTCAGCATGAAGACATGAAACGAGTGGATGAGGGGGACTCACTGAGCTTGACGGAGCCGTCCATCCCCAGCAGGATGTTGTCGCTCTTGATGTCTCGATGGATCACCTGGTTGGAGTGGAGGAACTCCAGCGCCTGCAGACACTGGACAGGAAATGAGAAACGATTACTCGGCGAGCGCTGAACCTTCAGACATCAGGTCTGAGCTCTCTTACCTCTCTGCACACAGCAGCGATCTGAGCTTCATCCATGCAGGTCTCCGTTACGACATCTGTCAGAGAGCCTCCGGCCAGGTACTCCATCACCACCCAGAGCTCATCGCCCACCAGGTAGCTGCACCGAACCACGAGCGCAGCGTTCAATTTAACACGCAAAATTATTACAAAGATACTTTTCTTTAAAAACATTTCACATAAAAAGAAAGGCTTTAAAGCAGTTTGAAAGTTGAATTTTGATGAATTTCTTTATGTAAATCTGAAAAAAAAAATTTATACACACACACACACACGAGTTTGTATTTTTATCCTCATCAGGACCATTCATTGATTTCTATAGCCCAACCTGAACCTCTAACCCAAACCGAAACCTAAACCTGACCAGCACATCAGATCATTTTCATCAGCATGGGGAAGCTCAAGTACGGCAGGCCATTTTTACATTTAATCAGCTTCACCACACTTACATTCCAGGCAACTGAAATTGGTTTATGACTAGTTATACTAGTTATATTATTTCAGTGAGAGATATTTAAGATTCAACTGATGCAAATTAACTTGCAGAATTTCTTTTAATTTTTCATGAAATTAGGACAGTGTGCAAATAAAACGAACATAAAAACATTTGATGCATTGCACCAGATATAGTCTAATTTACATCTGTAATGTTAATCCTTCTCATGTTCTGTAATTTTTATTTTAAAAAAAAGCTGCACAATCTCATAAATAAATACTAGTTATATTTCAGCTGTCAATCAACATTCAGTGTTTAAAAGCCACACCCCCTTAAAGGCAAATACTCTAGGGGAAACACAGGTGTGTATACCAGCAATGATCCTAAAAAGGTAACAAAGAAAACACAGACAGACAGACAGACAGACAGTCAGACAGTCAGACAGACAGACAGACACACACACACACACACACTAAACTGGATGCTCTTATTTTAAACAGATTTATTGTTTCATCTGAAACTTTCCAGAGCGTCTCTCTTATCTAGGAGCTGAGTGTTTGGCTCAGTTGTTACTTTTTAAAAAGTTTTGGTATTTGAACATGAAACCCAAACATATAAATCTGCACTTAGAACAAAACACAAAGATCCGTCCCTTAAAAGGAGATAAAATAAACTCTAGGAAGTTTTTTTCGTCCTCAGAACAGTAAAGAAATCGTAGAAACCGGACAATATCCTGAATATTAACAACTGCTACAAACGTCTGAATCAAACTATAACATATTTATTTTACCTGTCCAGGTAGTTGACGATGTTCGGGTTCTTGTTTTCCCTCATCACCAGGATCTCGTTGATGATTAGCTCCTTCTTGGGCTGCTGCTGCAGATTCATCTGTTTGATGGCAACCTGAGAGAGAAAAGTGACGTGAAGAAACAAATCTAAACTCTGAGCTGAAAGAGAAAAAAAAAACGATGAAGAGGAAGAAAACGCACCTCCTGCCCCGTGGCGATGTCTATAGCTGTGTAAACTGTTCCAGAGGCCCTGAAAACAGACACACAACCAGTTAACACATTTATATTTCTTCAAACAAGAAAATAAACCAGTTAGTTTGCTCTCACCCCTGTCCAATCTTCTCAAAGCGTGTATATTTCTTCTTCGGGTCTCCCACGCTGACAATCGTCCCTGAGGACAAAAAAGAAGGAGAAAGAAGCAGAACTCACCGACTGAACAAACAAAACAACAAGCTGCAAGAAAATCTGTTTGTTTTCAAACAAAAACTCTGGTTTTAGTGGATAGAACAGCCGGGTGTCTTTCTATCCATTTAATCTCAACTTTACAGCAAACTCATCAAACTCAGATCAGAGCAGCATGCAGAGGAAACACAGAGGAAACGGGAGAGAAACTGAAGAGACAAAAACTAAAACAGAATCTGCAGTCGTCGTTCAGAAATCAGAGCCAACGGCAGGAAAAACATTCAAGGATAAAACTTGGATCGACTCTGCAGCCGGAGGAGATAACGGACGGAGAGTACGACCAATCAGACGTGAGGATTGTACAAGAGGGGGAGGGGACAGAGAATGTCAGATCTGTCAATCAGAGTCAGACGGACGGACCTGGTCCTGGTCTTACCAGCAGAGGGAGACCTGAGCACATCTGGACAGGCATGATGGTTTAAAAATATACAGATTTTTATTCAAACTACAGGAATAAATCTAAACATTTCATTCAGGGGAGAAAATGTTTCTTTGTTAAAATGTTTGTTTTCATTTTTGAACACCTCATGTCCCAAAAACATTAAATTTGTTCCCATTTTTTTTTATCTGTAAAAACAGAAAACTAAATTAAATTAAAGTCCTTCTTCCTGAGAGATTTATCTTTATTTTATTTGATCATCCCAACTTTTCAGATAATAGTTCCTCAGGATTCACCTTGTTGGAGCTAAATTACACTTTTATTAGATAAATTATTTTATTATTGTTTTGGTTTCAGCACATTTAACAGATTCTTTGAGGCGTTTCTTTGCTCCAGACTTACGTAGTTTCTCCAGGATCTCCTCGTCGGACATCTTCTTCTTTTTAGTTTTGTCTTGTGAGCGGGGCAGGGATGGACCGGGGGCGGGGCTGGCGCTGGGAGGGCTGCCGGGGGCGGCCTCTGAGGGGGGCACCGGGGTGATGGCGGCGGCGGCGGCTGCAGCGGCGGCTGGTGGGGAGATGGGCGAGGTGGCGGCATCTTTGGTTGACGGAGGAGGGAGGGGCTCGATCACCGAACGAGTGTAGATCTGAGAGAAGATAAAACGTGAATAAATAACAGAAAACATATTTAAAACAGGAAGTTTTAAATGATGACATCATGTGTGAAACTTAGAAAATAAAAAAAGGTTCAAGATTAAAAAGTTTACAGAACAAAAATTTAAAAAACACAAAATAAATAAATCATGTTTTGAATTTCTTCAAGATTTGTACACAAAAGTAAAACATTTTATTTATTTCAATAATATTTAATTTTAAGGAAAACTGATTTTTTTTCCCCCAAACAGACCAGAGATGTGTGTCTGTGTGCGCTTGTTTGTGACGGTGCACTAAAGTCGTCACCATGGAAACAGTGACGGCGCCATGGAAGCAGCAGCTCAACCGCCAACCTGTCTGAGAAAAGAGCAACAATGTGTGTGTGTATGCACTTGTTTTTGTTACCTATTTAGGACCGTTTCTGGTATACACACCTTGTCGAGACCAGTAGTCCTAATGGGGACCAAAGACCGGTCCTAATATGGTAGAACTCCATTTTTGGGTTGGGGGTTCGGTTTAGGACCAAGGTGTGAATTGATTTTAGGTTAGTTTTAGGGTCAGGTAGGTACCTGCGAGGTTAGGTTTAGGGTTGGTGGTCAGGGTTAGGCTGTAGAAACTACTGGAAATGAATGGAAGTCAATGAACGGTCCTAATACGGATAGAAATACAAACCTGTGTGTGTGAGAGAGAGACTGTATCAGTGGGTCAGGAAGGACCAGCGAGGTTTATAAAGAACAGAATGTTTTTACCAATGACTTCATTTATTTTGTGAATAAATGTTTTTTTCATCAATAACTGGAACTTTAAATATCAAAGCATCAGGGTGAATAAATGATGAATAAATTTAAAAACTATATTTCTGTTTGCCTTAGAGAAGAACTGAGTCAAGGATTATTGATGTCAAAAAGAACAAAACTGTGCAAAACACATGATGTATTGCAAATAAAGCTGGTTGTAGTGCTGGGCGGTGTGACCCAAATTTTATATCACGGTATTTTCAACAGTTACACTGATATCACCATATTTTACGGTATTTTTCTTTACATCACAGCTCAGCTGATAATAAAATACACAAACGCTGCTTATTGATGAGCAAACCTGTTTTTTATGGTATTTAATAAAGCTCAACAGGACGACTCAGCTTGGTGCACACCGGTCAACTAAACACCAGTACAAAACTACTTCCCCCAGAAGCCCCCCAGGCCTTTCACTATAGACTCCTCCATACATCGAGCAAATTTAATATATCTGTTCATGTCACTGAAGAGGTGTATAATACATTCAGAGATGGCAAAAACTGTTTTGTTTTTCTAAACGTCAGTCAATACAAGCAGTGAAAGGGAGATATTGGATGGATGGATGGATGGATGGATGGATGGATGGATGCAAGGCCTCGTCCTCTGGATGTAACTAACAGACAGCACCTGAGCCTGGAAATCTTTTCTCCTGTGGATAAAGCTGGTTTCTCTGCCTTCACCTCCAGCTTCTGTCTCACAGGAGCTGCAGCAGCTCTCAGCACAGGTAACTGTTACACCTGGTTATTGACTGATCCGTCAGGTTTGAGTAAAATGTGTTCATAGACTGTTTTTAGCTTTCTGAGCTGTGGCTTTCTTGAATCACTTTAACAGTGTCGCTTCAGGTTGTTTCCCACTTCAGAAACGATGAAAAAAATAAATAAAGAAACTCTCTGAATATCACCATCACTGACCCTTTTTCCAAGTCTTTTGTATTGCTGCAATTTCATTTATTTGATGTGGTTACTACTACAGTCTGGTAAAGTCAAATCCATATTATTTGGTCTGTTTTTATTTAATAATTGTTTTACCAAAGCAGCAGTGGCGCGTGATTGACAGCTGACTGCACCTCCTCTCCTCTCCTCTGTGAGAGGAGAGGAGAGGAGAGGACGCAGAGAGAGAAACAAGGAGGCATTATTTAATGTTGGTTTTGTGTGAAACTGGACTACAGAACTTGATCAACTAGTTAATGGTTAATCCTAATTTAATTTTACAACAGTACATTTGACTGTAACTTAGGTGGACCCCCCCAAAGATTGCTCCTAAAAATGTCCCTGTTTGATGACCCCCCCCCCCCCAATAATGAGATTGGATTTTCACCCTATCAGTGAAAACATGTTTTAAACAAACAACCATATTCGGTGGACTATCAGGAGGTTTACAACGGTGTTTGTTATGATTTAAATGTTTGTGTTTATTACACCTTTGACTACAATCATGAAATGATTTGCTTTCATTAAAATGCAATAGTTACAGTCTTTAAGGAGTTTAAACTTCTTGTTTAAATTTGAAATTTAAACTGAAACAGAACATTTTGAGCAGAAATGCGGTTACCATAGAAATCACAAGTGTTTTTGTTAAATTCCTGCGACTCTGATCCATTTAAAAGACAATCACAGGCCTCTGCAGATGCCAAAGCACTTGGTAAGAAAAATGTTTTTCCTGTACTTGTTCTACTTTTCTTTGGTTTTGTGTATTATTAAAAGTTCTTAACCAAAGATCTCAAAGTTTCCTGCTGTGCACAAAACTAACTTTCATTGTCAAGTTTATTTTGTTAGTTTTCTTCTTTCTAAGGGAGGCCTGTCATTTAAATAAAAATTAAGAGATATTTGTGCCAGTATTGTTTTCTTGTACTTTCTGCTGTAAGGATGTTAAGTTGAATTGTATTGCTCTGTAGGTTTTTGAGTTTAAACTTGAAGCCGTTTCCTTTGTTAAAGTGGATTCAAACATGGAGGAGTTTCAAATAAAGGACCCGGGTGGCGGCAGCAGCACCATGCCAGGACTGGCAGAGGTAAGTCACTGTTAAATCTAACCACTCTGACAAAAAGCTACACTTTCTCGTGTTTACATTGGTTGGCAGGTAATGTCAAATGTACTTAAAACTGATAAATTATAGAAACAATTGTGAAACATTATGGAAAGACTTAATTTAATTTCAAATTGAAACCCATTTCAAATGTAAGCATGTTTGGAATGTATGGAAAATACACAGAATTCTGTTGCTTCATTCACCATAATCTCTAAATATTTCATTTTATTTTTGACTTGTATGAAATCAAATACTGAACGGACCTTTATCACATAGGAAGGTGAACTGATTAAAGACGTAGTTGTTGTCCCATCAGATCTTAAACTACTGCAACTGTTTCCTCTACTCGTGTGTATCAGAACCAGAACTGCAAAATTCCAGATGGACCTGAAGACCAAGGTGGAGGTGGTTTCGGCGAGGACCAGCTGATCAAGTCAGTCAAAGCTCCAGAAGGACCACACTGCAGTGGCCAGAGTGAGGTGGGCTCCAGTGAGTTAGAGAATTTCAACAAACAGCAGTTCAACAACTCCAGAGAGAGGCCCTACCCCTGTGACCACTGTGAGAAGAGATTCAGCCAAATAGGTCATCTGAAGTCTCATCAACATACTCACACTGGTGAGAAGCCCTACACCTGTGACCACTGTGAGAAAAGATTCAAATGGAAAGGAAGCCTGACAGTTCATCAACGTACTCACACTGGAGAGAAGCCCTACACCTGTGACCACTGTGAGAAGAGATTCAGCCAAATAGGTCTTCTGAAGTCTCATCAACGTACTCACACTTGTGAGAAGCCCTACCCCTGTGACCACTGTGAGAAAAGATTCAAATGGAAAGGAAGCCTGACAGTTCATCAACGTACTCACACTGGAGAGAAG
>JARVJO010000330.1:23381715-23410025 GCA_031762555.1 Cynodonichthys magdalenae | reverse complement strand
TACCCTTTTCTGGCTCAAGACCATGGTCTCGGATTTGGAGGCACTGATCCTCATCCCAGCCGCTTCACACTTGGCTGGAGGGGGATGGGGTAAGAAATGCCTCATTTCGATTCAAAGAGACAGCCTCACAATGAGTTGATCTGAGACACACCCCAGAAAAGGGGCGGGGCTTGTGGAGTTACAATAAGGAGGAATTCAGACCACTTTCTATAGACCTCGGCTGAAGGGTTTAAATGTGAAAAAGGATTTAAAAGCACGTGTCTACTTGAAACTACATCTTGTAATAAAAACAAATACAAATTAGATTTAAAACATCTGTGCCCCTGATGTTCAGTCTAAACACATCCTGCTGCTTTGACCCATTCCGTCAACGTTTACAACGTGGTTTAATTTGACTCAGTCACCCATAAACAGTCCCGCTTCTGTGAAAACTCCTGACATGAACTAATCCTCTGCTGAAACCTGTCCTGGATGAATCACTTCCTCTGAGAAATGAAACTCTGTCGCCGGCTTTTACAGCTTTGTAAGAAGAGTCTGCCCATGTCAATCCAACCAACACAGCACTTTAATTACTCAACAACCACATGAAGAGAGGTTGTTTAAAAGGCAAAAAATAAACAACTAAAGAGTCTTTTGTCAGGTGGCAATCAGTGCTGAAGAAGAGACAGATGGTTTCTGAGGAGGAAAACGTGGCCGAGCATAAAATAAAGAGGAAAAGAGAAAGCCTGAGCAGAGGAGGGGGATGATGTTTTCCTTCTGCATGAGAGGAGGACATGATAATCCAGACCGGAGCGGGAAAAGAAGCTCAAAAAAGAGAAAGGAATTTAAAATGCTTCAGATTAATGAGTCAGGCAGAAAAGAACAACATGAGGAAGAAGAGTGAGAGAGTGAAAAGAAAGAGAGGAGTTCCCGAACAAGTAACAGATTGAATCATGACGGGGGGCATGTTCACACACACACACACACACACACACACACACACACACACAAATCACACACTTGTTTGGTCTGAGTTTAAAAACAAAATATGTTATCAGGTGTCTTAACCACCCGTTTTACCCACAATCCTTTGTGTTTCAGAGCTTGCAGCCAGCTCAGATTACGTCCTCAAAACAAAAGAAGTTTTCAGACATTTGAGTTTTTACTTCAACATTTATTTAAAGCTTCGTCAGCATCACTGTTTCACCTTAACGTGTTTATAAGATGATATCATAACACACCAACATGTAAATGTTTATTTGGTGAAGATCTGATTGAACATACGATGGATTATTGAGATTTTTCTAAATTATAAGATTAAAGTCATAATATTATGAGAAAAAGTCATAACACTACCAGAATAAAGTTGTTTGAGTTTCAACATTGTTCCTATGACTTTATTATTTTTTGTTATGACTATTCATGTTTTATTATGACTTTATTCTTGTTTTGACTTAATTGTTGTTTTATTATGGCTTTATTCTCATAATATTCTGACTTTATTTTCATATTGTTAAACTTTATTCTATTACTTTGACTTTATTCTCATGTTATTTTTTACTTTATTCCCATATTATTTTGACTTTATTCTCATTATTTTTACTTTATTCACATATTATTATGACTTTATTCTCATATGACTTCATTCTGGTAATGATTTTTAGATTATTATCTCATAATATTTCAACTTTATTTTTGTATTATTTCTTTATTCTTGTACATGATATTATGACCCAACTCTCGTATGAATTTATTCTTATAATTTAAAACTAAATTCTCACAGTCTGGCCCTAATACTTCATTCAAAATAAACCATTTTTTCTGTTTTGCCAGTTATTGGACTGTGGCGAGCTGAACGACGTGAATCTGAGGACTGTCTGACATTAAGGCGGACGTTTTATCAGACGTTTTATCAGACAACAAGCTAACAAAGCAGCATGTCGTCAAAATCTTAAAGATGGAGGAGACTCGTGCAAAGACACAATTCAAGCTGCAGACACACACTTATACACACAAACACAAGGGTTCCACTGGATTTTTAAAGACATTAAATATAATATGACTGCAGAAGCCAGGCTGTGTAACATTTTAATCATCAAAAGTCTGACTTTAAGCATCATTCATAACATTTTAAAATGGAAGAGTAAATCCATGAAGCCAAATTAAACAGCAGCCAGCACTAAAACTCTCTTTTATTGTTTTGTTTTAATGATTTAGTCCAATACCACAAACTGATAACCAATTTATTTCACTCTAGGTTTTTCCACACGGAGCTCATTTTTCATCCTGCAGACACCCGAGACGATTCAAACTGCCTGCCTCACCATGTGTGGAGCACAGATTATGCAGGTTATTGTAAGAGAGACTTCACCCTTAACCCCACCCAAAACACAGACCCACCCCCACCCACCGGCTCCACACAACCATCTGTGCAGCCCTGCCTCAGCGTATTGCCTTCGGGGTGTTTCAGTTAGCGTGCATCTTATTAAAACATGAATAATAAGTTTGGTGCGACACCTCCTGAGATCATTTAGTTTATCTCTCTCTGCTCTGCGAAGCCCTTTGATCATTTTTCTGTCAGTAAATGATTCAGAATCTGCAGCTCCGGAGGTAAAGCGGGTCGTTACTGATCACAGACTGTTTGATCCACCTGCTCCGACCCGGCGGGTCTGTTTGTATGCTAACTCCCTGCTACATGCACAGGTGGGTACAGATACCTGCTCACAGCAGCAGGTGGAGCAGCTGCTTTTTAAAGATGAGGCGAAACTTGTTTTTTTTTCCTGCGTTTGTTTGACGTAAAACACGCCCCCAATCCCAACGATTACTCCCAGCAGAATAAAATGTTGTGTTGCTTTTTCCTTGAGCAAAAACAACCAAAAATCTACAGTTACAGGTTCTTAAAAAGTTTTAAATTGCAATTATTTTCCTTTTATGCTATATCTGAAAGCAGCTTATAAGTTTTAGTTAAAAAAAATAACATTTTCACCTTGAATTAAGAAGAACTTGACAACGTTTTTCAGCTTTTCTAATTTCTTCTTAAAGTTATTATTTAAGATTTGTACCTAAATGAACTCATTTGTGCTGAAATGAAAGAAATCTCAGGGTGAAGGCATGAACATGTGCATCAGTTTGTCTCTACAGGAAGACTTCTTGTACGACAACATTGTGATACACAACAAAATCCAATAAGGACAAGTACACACACAGCTCTACATAATCAATACTGACAAACTACAAGGTCACATTAAGACCCCCAGCTGGGACAGCAGGCGTCTCAGCTCTGTTAAAACCACAGAATGAATAAAAGGGAAAACTAACATCACACCTTGATGTGTCGTCGTGATCAAAACTAAATTTGAAGTGTGAACTGAAGCGTGTGGGAGTTTTTAACGCTTCAAGATCCAAAGAAAGACCTGGTCCTCCTCTGAGAGGACTTCAGAACATCAGACTCCTGGGAGAAAACTTGGTTAAATATGAAAAGTGATTTAAAAAAATGTAACTGCTTCATGATGCCCAGGTTAATCCTTAAACATGAAAGTTAAAATATAAAGGTTTTAGAAACAATTTCACATGAAATTGACTTTAACGCGCACAAGAATATGGAGCAGAAACCTTGACTGCCGGGTTGGTTTTACATGGTGATGGAAGAGAATGAAAAGGGAAGAGTATCAGAGGTCATCTTTTATCAGGAAAACGTCTCAGAGTGTCTGATAAGAGAGAGAAGGAGGCTCCTGAACGACACATGGCTCGTTTTGAGGAAGCATCACGTTGGTTTTACAGAGAAAAAGTAGCTGAAAATTATCAAAAATTGAAAAAACAAAAAAAACAGTAGAAGAAAATAAAAATGAAAAGTGGTGACATGAATTATCTGTTGTTGAGATCAAGAGGACTGCATTTATGTTGAACATATTTTACTGATTTAATGGATTTAAACAGCTTCTGTTTCAGGTCACACATCAGAATATTTATTCCCTTTGCTCGTGGGATTATAGAGCAAAATGTTGACTTGACTTCTGTAAAGAAGTTCTGTTTAGATATATTCATGCTGAGGTACAAATGATAAAAATATTCAGTGTTAGGTGATAACTTCCACTGAAATCCACCTAAACTGGCTCTTTTATACAAATCTTACTGAAAACTAGGGGCCTTAAGGAATAAGAGAAATATTAAACAGCCAGAAAAGAAGATTGTGCATTCCCAGAGTGCATTGCGGTGGCCTAAGTGGCAGGACCACTTCGCAGCAGAAATGAAGTCGATAAGAAGTCCTCTCTGCAGAGACCGAGGAGGAAAACAAGACGTGAAATATAAACATGACGGATGAATCATGAAACATACGACACACGGGCTCTTAAAAACACACACATTATTAGTGCTAAATCAATCGTGACTTCCAATAAGCTTCCATCTGATGGCAGAAGGTTGTAATGGTCTGATCGATACAAAGCTGCGTGTGTGAGAATGATCTGTAGGATTTTATACATGATGAGGAGACTCCATGAAGATAAATGGGTTTCAAATGTTTCCCATCTGTTGTTTTTTTATTTTTAAATTCAAGTAATCTATTCTGACTCCTGACATCAGTCTGGCTGTTTTTGACTGGAAAGTTGCAGACTCACTGAATTCTGAGTGTCGAAACCAGCAAGTTATTTTTGTGTTCACGGTTTGTAAAACTGTATTCTAGGTCGTGCACATGATTTAGTTTCCCCACCTTCACCTACATTGCACATACTTTGGGAGCTGCTGGCGACTAAGCCAGTGCCATCAGGTGAGACGTCACCTTTACAGTTACACATGTTGTAAATAAACATTCAGGTAAATCGATTCCATTGATAAATACACAAATATGAAACAACTTCCTTGAACATGCACATTTTATATTCCTAAATCAACATTTATTATCTCCATTCACCTACCATTTCTTTCTGTGTAAAAATATTTCAACCAAAATTTGTTTAGGATCAACAAAACTACTGATTAGACAAATTAAAAGTATGGAGAAGGTGTTTTTGGCTAGTTTAAAAAGCAGTCTTTTCAATATAAAAAGACAGAAAATGTTTTGTTTGTTAATGCAGTTTTGTTCCAATTAAAATTACTACACTAGAGAAGAATCCAATGTTTCTTTAGATTTTGAGTCACTATCGGAAAGATGACGAGTTAAAGTTCAAATAATATTGTTTCAATAAACAAAGATCAGAAAGTTCCTTTTTGATGTCACTTCCTGTTTCTCTTTGATTGATCTAAGTGAAAAAATATGCCAGTTTTGTGACAAAATGGGTAAAATTGCATTTTATACTAAGTTTTTTTTTAAATATAAAGATGTTTTCTTTTACTTTTTGTATTTGAAGGATATGCATGTCACATACTTTAAAAAATAAAAAGTTTAAAGATGTGGGATTGATTAAATGAGTTTATAGTGGTGGGTTTTCTGCAAGTTGTCACCACAGGGAGCAACTCCTGGACTCAAACCTGCAGCCTCAGGATAACAAGACCACAGCACTGACTACTGTCCCTTAGTTTATACTAAAGAGAAATATAATTTCCTGCTAAATTGCATTGTGAATGCTTAATGTTGAAGGATTTTTGCTGAAAGCTGCTGAAGGAGCTGAAAAGGTTTGATAGTAAAACTGTTAATGCAAGTTAAATTTGAACAGTTGACTTTTGCTGAAAGTAGGAGAACAAAAATGAAAAATCAGTAGAAATATAGCAAAAAGGGTATAAAAAACCCTGAAAAACTTGCTAAAATTAGAAAAAAAAGCTAAAAGTAACAGAAACAAGTTAAAATTAACAGATGAAGAAATGAGAATTAAAATTTTCTAATTGGCAAGAAACAAAAAAAGTAAAAAAAACTTGCCATTTCATTTAAAAAAGCAAAAAAGCTTAAACAAGCATAAAAATAGCTACAAAAGTAGCTAGATCAGGAAAAGAAAAATAGACAAAGCACACGCTTGATGAATTAAGCAATAAAGTGAATGTAGCTGACAGTTGACCTGATGCATCTCAGTAATCCAGGTTAAAAATATCAAAAGGAAAAAATAAGTAGGTCCTCTGGACAAGTTCTTCTTTAATGAAACGTTTCGTCTCTCCTCCAAAAGACTTCTTCAGTCGGAGGAGTTTCAGGTGAACTCAGCCTTATAAGCACTGCCTCCACATGGTGGACAAACAGCTGACATTTGCTAAAAAGTAGCTCAAAATGCAGAAAACTGCTAAAATTAGCAGAAAGTAGCTGAAAGAAGCAAAAAAAGCTTAAATCATCAAAAAGTAGCTGGAAGAATCACAAAAGAGTGCATAAGAAAAGCAGAAAAGTCAGATTGATCATTTAAAAAAAAGCAGGGAAAAAAGCTCAAATCAACAAAACAGAAGCCAGGTCGCCAAACATGCGTGACTGAACGCAGTGAACATTAAAAATGCATGGCGAACTCTCTGAGCCTCACTTTTAGCTCCGCCCACCCAGCCTTCTCACAAACACACAGGTGTGCAGAAGGTTCTAGCTTCATCCCTGATCGAACAGCTGTCAGACTCCGCCCCTGGTGACGCCATGAATAATGAAGGCTGCAGTGCATGCTGGGAAACATTGAATCAGCCTCTGATAATGTGGCTTCGCACAAAACACCAAAACCAGTGATGTAGAACCGGTGGAAACTAATCCGTCAACGTGTGACCCAGCAACAAGAGTGACAGACGGCGGTGCCGTGCGTGGAGTCACAGAAAGGTCAACACCTGAGTTTACCTGTTAATGTCGGGTCTGGGTCAGTCCTCCAAAGAGAGCAGACAGATTCAACCTGCAGCCTGTGAACAAACAGAAACAGAGACATCATCACAGCGTTCACACAGTCCTGTTGTTTCTTTATTGAATCTGACATCTGCACAACCTTTAAACAGATCTGATTTAAGGAGAACAAAAGGTTGATGGAACAGCGTTAGCACCACTTCCTGGTCGTCTGCTTTTTATGACCCTGAATATATTTAAAAAAAACATCCTTATAAAATAAAAGCCTGCAGAGTGGGGAAACAAAAATCACTTCAAAAATCCTTTATTATTCACTTAAACACAAAATTAAAACTATAATTTTATTTTTGTTACACAACCATTAATAATAATAATAATAATAATAATAATAATAAATCAACAGTTTACAGAAGAACGATCAGAGCAGAAAGCTTTTGGGAAGAACAAAAATGATAAATATAATTTATAAAAGTGTATTCATGCCGACGGCTTCTTTAAGCAGAAAGAATTCAAAGACTTTATAACACAATTGAGCACAAGTGGAGGAAAAGCCATTTGCTTGGACACAGCGTGTTGGGGAGGTCAAACCAAGGGGCAGGAGGTGAGCGTCCTCAACTCCAGCTGTCCACACACACACACACACACACACACACACACACACGACAATGACAACAACCAGAAGGTTGGACATGTGCAGCTTTAGATTTGAACTTATTAAGATGTTTTACAGTTTAATCCCCTCTGTAATGCAGTATGTTCCCACCTGCAGATGACTAGTCAGCACAAATTCTACAGTATTGTCAAAAAACAAACTCAAATCAAGAAAAATTGGCATAAAACAGTCAGATCAGAACTAAGCAGAAAATATAGCCACAAAAAAATGTACTTTTAGCTTAAAAAGGCTAACTTAAGAACAGCTGAACATTAACTAAAATTGCAGCAAATAGATGAGTATAGCTGAAAGCAACTGT
The DNA here is from genome assembly GCA_031762555.1 of Cynodonichthys magdalenae. Lineage (NCBI taxonomy): Eukaryota > Metazoa > Chordata > Actinopteri > Cyprinodontiformes > Rivulidae > Cynodonichthys > Cynodonichthys magdalenae. Next base: position 23,402,348 of record JARVJO010000330.1, on the reverse strand, counting down.
AAGAAGCAGAAATTGTTCAACTTAGCAGAAAGACATTCATAAAAGTAGAAAATAGCAGAAAGAAGCAGAATTATAGCTGAAATAGCAGAAAAAAGCTAAAATTAGCAAAGAATAAGCTAAAATTAGCACAAGGACTTTAAAAATAACAGAACCAGAGCAAAAGGTGTAAGGTGCTGTAAAGATTTAGAAACATTTTGAAGGATTTTAAGGACGTTGAAAACATTTTTCAATGGGAAAAATTTGGCCAAAAAATTGCGAAAAAAGTATAAATAGCTGAAATACCAAAAGTCATAGTCGAAATTTGCTGAAGGAGCTGAACGTTTTGATACATGAATTGTTAAAATAGCACAAAAACTTCAGAACGAGATGCGTGCCAAAAAACATACAGAATAAAAAATGATCTGAATAGTGTGAATGCTTGTTCACATAATAAAACTATTTTTAGTACAAGAAAGAGAGCACAAAGGCCAAGCTGACATTATATGACTGGTCATATTTAAAAAGTGGTTGGTGTAAAGTTAAAAAAAAAAAAAAAAAAAAAGACGTGTTGTTGCTGTGTTTTTTGTTGTTTTTTTTTAATAAATCGGAGGTGGGAAACAGTGAGAAACATCGCCGTGGGTGAGTGAACAGAAGGAAGAAAAATCTTGGCCCGAGAACGGCAGAACACAGGAGGAGAAATCTCAGGAAAGAAAGAACCTAGAGATGTGGGAAACACGACTTGGATTTTTGTTAAATGTGCCCTGAAGATCAACATCTTCCACGATACAATCAACTGATTGTTCTGGATAAAACCATTTTTTTATCTTAATGTAAAAAAACAACAAATAAAACAAGAAAGCTCCTTTCATTTTATGTAAAAGTGTTTCCTGCTGCCTTAAATCTGTAGGAGAAAAACACAACTAGAGCAGGACAGAAGACGTCCCCCGTCTCACAGAGATATTTATAGATAACAGTATTACAGCTGCTTCACTGATTATGTCAGAAAGAGTAAAGGAGAAGAAACAAATGAGGAACGGTGACGGGGATGGAAGAGGTGAAGTGGAAACAAACTAGTGATGAAGAGGAGAAGATGAGGCTGCAAGAGATTAGAGATGAAGAGCAGGAGGTAAGAATAAAGCCACGAGGAGAAGACCGAGAATTTATGGAGTTATGTTTGTTTTAGTTAAACCTTCAAAATAAAAGCATCTGCAGACTCTCAGTTACACCAAATTTTAGCTCAACATCTGTAAAACTGGCTGCTTGTAGATCAAATGTGCATGGGCGGAGCTAAACTTTCTTGCAAGGGGTGGTCATTGTGTTTCTGTAGGGGGCACAAACATATAAAATAATCACTCTGGATTTGAAAACTCAAGATGGCCACCACAACTACTGCTAAATGGCTTTATTTTAGCTGCTTTAATAAATACTGAGATAAAATTATGTGTGATAATAGCTCAGAATGACTAAAAATACCTGCTGAATGCTAGTTCCAGCTTATTATTTCAGCCATTTAGACATACAAAAAGCTGAAGTTTAGTGTAGTTGTAACAGAAATCAATTTTTACCAAATTCTAAAAATTCAAGCTGGCCACCAGTTAACCGTAAAGAGGACATATCATGAAAACTTTTTCGTAATAACTTCCACTTTTTAATAATTAAATGCATTTTGTTGTTCTCTAGGAATGCAGAATTTGCAACGGAGTTTCTAAATAGGGTCTGGACTTACCAACTACAATTTGGTCTTCATTCTCCTCTGGTTCTAGGTCATACTCTGTAAGGCTGGATGGAGTCTTCCCTTGTTAACATCTTTTAATTAAATTGTAAATAAAATGTTTCTGCACAGGTATATAGTCGTAAACCCCTCCATCAAACCAGAATGAACCGGTCTGGATGTTAGAGGGGGTGGGGTGTAGAGCACCTTGTTTGGATTTAAAGAGACAGCCTCAAAATGAGTTTATCTGAGACACGCCTCAAAAAGGGGGCGGGGCTTGCGGAGTTACAATAAAGAGGAATTCAGACCAAAGTTTTGCAGTTCCACTTTATATAGACGCCAGCTGAATGATTTAAATGTAAAAAAAGAAAGATTTAAAGCAATATATGTCCACTTTAATGTAATCTGAGATATTTTGCTAACTGGGGCACAGGCAAAAACGTAATAAAAAAAGAGACGAGTCGTACTCCATGGATTACAGTGTTTGAATGTTTGGAAAGGTTTTACCCAGTAAAAATGATGTCATGATGTTGGTATTTGAAAATATCAGGATACGACATTCCTCCTCCCTGAGAGAGAAACGAAACAAACACACAAGATTCTCATCTATCATCACTACAGAGAGCTCAGGCTGTGAACTGAAAATGCTTTTATTACAGATTAACCTGCTGGTCAAGGTGAGCCAGTGTCATCGAAAAGTGGCTTAAAGTGACTAAATGTGCTGTAAAACAAGAAACAAGTTGATGAGGAAATTATGACAATAAGTTTGACATAATCAGATTATTCAAAAAAAGGTTTCTTCAATTTGAGTCTGAATTGTTGCAGCTTGATGCTCAAACTGTAAAAGTCCAACCAGACATGTAGATATTTAGTGTTCAAACATTCATTACAGTTTAAACTACAACCTCTTTTAAATAACAAATCAAACTACCTTTATATTGTTATTATTTTAAGTGTAATTTTTTTTTTACTGTGACAATACCAAACATTGTTATCAATAATATCTTAAGTAACACAGTATACCACAGGCTCACATAGAGATGGGTGATATGGCTGAAATGTATTAGGATATAACCGTTTCATATCAGTCGATTTCAATAATTATTTGAGTTTTTTTAAATAAAGACTTGAAGAAAACAGGCTGATTAATCCTGACAAACTGGTGAACCTTTTCTTTTTTATCCACAATTTCCTCTTGAGCTGTTGCATCATTTTCTCCTTTCACTCCGCGTTGTTCCTTTATGTTGAAGCAGTTATGAGGCGAAACATGTTACTCAACATGTTGCAGCTGACCAAAGAGCGAGCCTGTCCTCTGCCTACATCTCCCAGAAAGAATGCGTGAAGATCTGGATCAGAGTTCAGTTGAACCAAAAGCACGATATGTATTCGCTATTGAATTATTGCTTCATAGTGACAGTGTCGCACACAAAAATACATCATCACATGGCACTAATTGCATTAATTGCAAAGTGGCAAATAATAATTGAAGATTAATTGCACCAAATTCGATTTTGCCCAGTCAACCCACACCGGTTGAGAGAGAGTCAAACCTATCCTTTTTTAAAACCTCACAACTGCAGTACTGTTTTTACTTATTACATTTTTTTTAAATAGATAATATATCTGTTAAAATGGCAACACTACGAGGAGGTGCGGACGTTTACGTGCTCGTTGACGAAATTCAGACGGAGCTCAACCAAATGGACCTAATTTACGTTCTAACCAGTGGATGGAAGGTGGCCTTGAAGCATTCAGGGCATTTCTGGAAACTGTAGCAGAGGATGTGATTTCACCTGTGGTAGTTTCAGGTGGCCGTGTCACGATGATCCCACCCATATCAGGGTGACACGCGAGTTGTAGCAAAAACCACCAAGACCACATAGACCGTGAGTTGGACTGATCAATGGAATAATTGTATTAGATCATATGAAGTGGTTCTGTAGGACAAATCCCACAGAACTGAGTCAACTGTGTGGTCTGTCCAAACACACGTCAGTAAACTTTATTAAACAGAGATATTCTGTAGGAACTCATTCACCTTAAACCGAGAAAAGTTTCTACTGTGTAAATCTCTCTGCAGACATTCACAATCAGACAAAGCACATTATGCAGAATCACAAAAAAATAAAACACAGGGTTTCTTCGAAGCAACAGGGTGTGAATGCAATACTTCAACGCTGAAAAATCCAGCCACACAGCTGGCTGATCCATCAGCTGCGAGATTTTGAAGCGTGACAAAAACCCTCCAAAAAATATTGACAAATCCCTGCCTTTATATCTACATTTCTCATTTTTAACCGTTAACTGACAGACAAATTAAATTAAGACAATATTATCATCCAAACTCTGAATTCCTCTTCCTCGCTCGTGGCGTGCTAACGTTGAAGACCCCCACTCTGAGTTTAATGAGGCAGAACTAAAGCTCTGCTATAACTGGGATATTAGAGCTTAATGATAATTAAATCCACAGTATTTAGATCTTATATCTTCTAACAACTTACAGATTTATCACAGCCCCTCCTATCATTTGAGTTGATGTAATCCTTTAAAGAAAAGACAAAAATCAGCCTGTTTTTCTAGAAAGAAGAGTCTGAGTTGTTTCGTGCCATCGTGGGTTCGTCTAGACGTGGTGCTCTGCAGCCCTACAGGCAGACAGCCTATCTATTATTCAGCTGCTGGCAGTCTTTTTACTGCCCCACAGCCAATATTTATTTATACTGCAAGAGAAAATGTCACCGACAATAATGAGCATTTTATTTCATGTACAAATATTCAAACTTCACAGCTAATCATGTTGTAACAGTTTATGATTTTAAAAAAGAGAAGCCGGAACAGCTACATCTGCTCAGGTAAACACGTACACGTTATTCACCTTTTTAAGACGGACAACCATTTTACACTAAAAGACAACATAATGACAATTTAGTTCTAGCACTCTAGATTTAAGAACTGAAAATAGTTTCAAGAAGTAATATGCAGATTGATACTGACTAAAATATTGATACCAGAACTTTATGCTCTAGAATCAATACTTAAATCAAAATATCAATACTTTGATACTTTGGTAATGTCAGGTAATGTACATCATTAACAGGAACTACTGAAATCTTTTCTAAATCATATGCTGTTAGTGGAACTACTTTTTCTTCCATCTGGGTAATGTGAAAGTTCAGTTTGCATCATAGTTTATCGAAACACCTTGAAATGGCCCCCTCTCTCTTTAAGAACATCCTACCATTTCTGACACTCCCACTTCAGCATATTTTAAAAGGGGGTGGGGTGCTCTGTGGGGCGGGTGCTCGACTGCAAACTGAGCTCCAGGGAGGAGCTTTGTACAAATAGGTGGAGCTTTGTAACAGCAAGCATTTAGGTAGCTCCACATGAGAATTAAGGTTTTCTCCAATGTGCATGAATGAGTCAAATCAACACTCTGGGTATGTTTTTAATGAATTACAATGATATAAAGCTCAAAAAGGCGATTTTGTATAATACCCCCCCCATAAACAATAATTTATTTGTATGATTTTATTATTTTACTTTATTTTCCACTGTTGAAAAAATAACTTACTCAGACATAAGTATTTATACAAAGTATCTGTATCGAATCAGTGTTGCCAGTATCCAAATCGGAAAATGAAATTGGTGGTATCGAACATCACAAGTTCTACATGTCCTGCAACAACTCTGTGACTATTTTAAGGAAAACTTCAGAAACTCTGCTCGCAAATATAGTTCACAATTTCTAACCATTGTTTACAGCTTAGGGAAAAATTAAATTAAGGTTAGAATTTGTAATTTCATGATCACAACCAAGGTGAAGTTGTGGAGAGGTGGGAGTCCTCAGGATCTCATTTCTGCTTTTTGTAGATGATCTGGTTCTGTTGGCGTCTTCAGGTCCTGCAGTTTAACATTGGATGCCCTGCCTGATGCAACTTGGGCTTGCAACCTCCAGATTATGAGGCTGACCGCCAAACTATCCGGCCTCCTCCAAACAAACTCTCTCACAGTTAAAAATATCTTTAGCGACAGGCATGATAAAACCTAAAGACGGGTCAGCAAAAACACACACTCATGTGATAACACACACACACACACACACACACACACGACAGTCTGCCGTCTCCTGAAGTAGTCGAGCCAAAGCCACGGGAGCCAAAGGGCTCATTAACCCCTCCCCGGCCTGCTCGCTCTCCGTCACGCCGTCGAGGTGTCAAAGTGACAACAGGGTGGCCCCGTGCTTCATGCCGGACAATAAACCACTCCTCCTGCCACGCCCAGGTTTCCATGGCAACCACGGTGTCGCTTATCACCCTCAAGTCATAACCCAGTCTGCAGGTTGTTTTTACAACTGGTCATAAATACAGAAACATTTCTTACATCAGCAGTAACGACGACTTAATCACACAAAAATCCATCAGGGTGGGGTCTTATTATTGACCCGTTTCTAAGCAAACATCTGTAAAATACAGAGCTGTGTGACTTTAGATTGTGGACCTACAGATTCTAGGAGATCTCTACAGGATTAAAATATACAGTCTGATTGATTCCATTTATTCTGGCAGCATCCAAACATTATGCAACTGTGCAGAGCTGCCAAGTATTCAAGGCTTCGTTGTGTCCAGAGCATTGCTTCTTAGAGAAACACATTTCAGGTGTCTGTTTCATCTTAAGTCCAGATATTCAGCTTAGATATGTGCAAATGTACATTTAGTCCCATTAAAAAGGTGAATAATGTCTTTGTCTGTCTGTCAAAGCGGAGCCTGAATCAACATTGAGAGGGACTCTAGTGTCTAACGCAGATAAACTGCCCAAAGGGCCATGCTTTGTGTGTAATCGATACAATGCAGCAGATATATGTGCTGTAAGAGCAGACGAACCCTACCGAGGGAACCAGACGGAAGATCAACACTGATTTCTGCTGAGCCATGTGGAAAGAAAAGCTGAGTGCATCTCCTTCAGATTGCTGGGCAGAAACTAGAAAACTGGAGACAAGTTTTCCAGCTGCAGATGCTTGTAGGACCGTCTGCATCCAGGATCTCACGCTTTAGGTCACTACCCAAAATTCCCAACCACGGGTGAGGGTAGGAATGACCAGCAAACTGCTTCTCCTTACAGCTCACCTCCCTCTTCACCACAAAGGACTGGAACAGAGTAGAGCTTCACGACATAATCGTCATCGCAATGCACATGTGCGCAACAATGACATTACAGGTCCTGTGATGTAGGAGGCAAAATAAATCAATGAGTTATCTCAAGACTAAACCATTAAATAGTTTTTATTTTGACGGGTTGTATTGTGTCAAAAAAGCTAAAACTTTCATTATGTTGTGGAATTTCTGGGACAATAACAGAAACATGTTGTAAAACACAGTTAGCATAAATGCTAATATTAAAGGAAACAGAAACTATACACACAGGCAAACCAATGGTATGGTATTGTAAAACAGTTTATGTTTGCAGATGATAGAACGAAACATGTACTTAGGTCTGAGAACAATTAAAAGACAAGAATAACTCAAATACAGGCAATAAACATGCTTGTAACGCGCACAAAAAAAAATGTTAAGATGCGTGCAGGTTCATTGTCAACAAGATGGCAGCTATCTCTTGAAAATTTCTGGATTTTTTCATATCGCAGAGTAGAAAAAAATCGCGATGACAGTTTTTCCAAATATCATGCAGTCTTAGAGCATGCGCCAGGCCATGCCTGCTCTCCATTCCTTTTCACCCTTTCACCACAACAGACCGGACCAGAGTCCACAATACTGCAGAAACCACATCGACCCGTTTCATTCTCACGCTCCGTTCTTCCCTCACTCATGAACAAAACCTTAGAGATACTTAAACTTCTAAACTTGAGGCAGCAATTCGAGTGTCCTTAAATTAAAAATTAGTAACCAGATGCCATCCCACAGGTGTGTGTTAACCTACAGAAACAGTTAAAGAGATTAAAAACAGGTCAAACTTATCGGTTGAAGTTTTGATTATAAAAAGATGTATTCCTGACAGATGCCTCACATAATTAATTATATATATATATATATATATATATATATATATATTATATATATATATATTTATATTGAGAATTTAGCAGCAGATACACTTTTCAATTTCCACCTAAGACAGCCAAATGTAGGATAAGCTTGTGCTTTGTTTACAATAGGTGTGGACCTGCATTTCAGTACTGAATTTAAAATATATGGGAAAACTGCTCAAGTAAACTCTTTTGAACCACACCAGTCGATGTAGTTCAACATTTTCTATGTTGTAAATCATGTTTTTGCAATAAGTCCCTTTAATTCAATTTCTTGAAAGGTAGTTTGTAAAATGATTCGCCTGCTTCTTAAGGTTCTGACTAGAAAATGAGAACAAATCTAAAAGTTACTATTAGATTTTAGAGATGGAAAAGTGGAAACTAGCAGGTTTTCATTCATTCATTCATTCATTTGAACTCAATCTGTCAGGAAAACTCAGCCAACAACTGGGGAGGCAACCGGTAAAAAATAAAAAAAAATAATCCCACCACCCACGCCTCGACTCTCTTATAACCTCAGCGTGACTGCCTTAAAGTCCACTAAGAGCACGTTTTTGATGAGCCAGCATGGTACAGAGTATAAAATATAGATGCAGATAAAGAAAAAGCAGATAATGGTGTTCTCCTGGTCGAACAGTAACCATTAGCCCCCTCCTATTATCACGCAAATTAGCCCCAAATCACAGCGCACCGTGCCTGGCTGCCCGGCTAATTTAACCGGTTTACACACAAAGTGGAGAAAAAACTCACTTGTAAAACCCCAGAAGGAATGTTGTATTAAAAATCTTCCTTCACTGGGTCGCACCGTCTCGTGTATCCAGTAAACTCCACTCTCCGCTCAGACCTGCTCCGCTATGTCGCCCTCCTCCTCGGTGGGATTTCTTTTTCTTTTTTTTTTTGACGATAAACTTGCCGAGCCCAGCCAGGCTATTGTTAGCCTAGTGCAAAGAAAGCCCCGCCCCCTCAACGGAGCTCCGGACACGCCGTTGGGCAGTCCTCGGCCACTTCCCCTTCTCATTGGCTACCGTAGACGCCCGTTTAGTCTAGGGCGGGTCCCAGGTCGCCGGCAAGAAAGCACGAGCGGTGGTACGTTCAAAGTCAGTGACGAAATGTGAGAAATTTTAGCTTCCCTATATATTTGAAACTAGTGCGTTGCGTTCTAGAACTCACTACATAATGAAGATTGAATAAACTGCAATGTAGGAACTTTTTTTTTTTTACTCTTCATTGAATCGGAGCAGGTAAAACTACAACTAAAACCAAAACAATATAATCGAGATATATTAGAAATTACAAACACAACTATTTCTATTAGGTAAAATTGTTTAAATATACACAACTCAGAAAATTTTATTAAAATATTTATCCACAATTAGATCCATTTATATGTTTTTATTTGATTTTTAATTGTAATGTATGAACTTGTTCAAAACGCTGACTGTTTCTGCTTTAAGTTAATAATTAAATCCAGATTTTTAGCAACATTAATCTAGAGTTTGTAGGGGATGACATCTAGTGGTGAGAGTGAGAAATGCATGTGATGCTGCCCAATAAATGAATAAATATTTTTTGTATTATGAAAATAAAGAAAAATAATCCTTTTTTTTTGTTTGTTTGTTAGTTTGGTTGGTTGTTTTTGTTTGTTTTTTTCCCCCCAATTTTCGGACTTTTAAAATAACATTATAACATTTAAAAACTAAGGGCTAATCCTGCAGAATGTTAGTAAAATGTCTTTAATGTGTCATTATAGAGTCATTTATTTCTTCTTTAATAACAGGGTTAACCTGAGTTTTTTACAAATAATTGCAACAAATGCTGTGAAACAGAGACTGTTGGGTCTTTAAATCGCTGCTTAGACCTTTTTGGTCTTTTGACCTCAAAATGTTTTTCATATTGCATCTATGCATTAATTTCACTTTTATTGTTGTATTTTATCATATTGGTTTACTAAAACCTAACCTTTATCCTACAGTGAAAATAAATAATAATAAAAAAGTAATACATTTTAACAACATTTACTGGTCAAAGCTAAAAAGATCTACTACAGTAATGCCTTCAGAAATTCTGCTGTGCTCCAAATCTAAAAGCTTAATTTCAAGATTTTTAATGTTTAAAGGGGGTCATTGCCCCCCTGGCCCCTCTTTAGTGGTGCCCCTACAAACGAAACCACATTAGTTATCTAAACAAACAGGTTTCAGTGCGTGACTGCAGGAAATACAATACAATACAACTTTATTTTTAAAGCACTTTAAAACAACACCGTTGGCCAAAGTGCTGTACATTAAAAACACATAAAACATACAGAAAACAAGGAACTAGTAAAACGAGCCAAAATGCCGCCAAAATGATGAACATTATGGAGGATAAGACCAACCAGAGTTTTATTTGATTGTTTGCTTTTAGTTTGTTTCTTCTGTTTGAATGTTGAAGTTCAAGGTTGATGGAAAAGATGACAGCTCATTTGTAAAAACATTTTAAAAAGAAGAGAAGAACAGAAAACTGATGAAGAGGAGAAGAAAAAGCCGCAGTCACTTCCGCACCATGTGAGCCACCGGGACGGAAGCTCATTTGTTCCCGGATAGATCTGTCCTCCACCCGGACAGAAGATCATCAGCTGCCCGGAATCAGTGCGCTCAGGCTGGACACAGAGATCCGACGCCCCGCCGACATGGATGCCGACGTGGCGGTGTCTCTGTCGGTGCTCGCGGGGCTCGTGGTGATGAGCGAAGCGACACGCAGAGTCCTGATCCAAGCCCTCGCTCACTCCGGGCTCTCCGTGTACGCGGCGGAGCTCGTGTCCACCTTTCAGCTGTGCTGCTGCACGCACGAGTTGAAGCTGCTGTCCGAGGTGGGCGGGGTCCACCCTCACCTCGCGCTCACCTTCACCTACCTCGCGTCAGTGGTCCACGGGCTCACCTTCAGGGGGGCCATCGGGAACCCCTGCGGTGCGCTGGAGCGCGCGTACCACGCCACGCTCCCTGGTGGCCGCGCGCTGCGGCGGATCGCGTGCCAGTTTGCCGCGGCTGCTGCTGCGCGAGCCGCCGCGCTGCAGATGTGGAACATTGGGCTGTCGCGACTGCACGCGCGGCACAAGATGCTGGGCTTCAGATGCGTCAGCCCGGTTCGCAGTGGCTCTCTGCACGAGGCTGCCGCAGTGGAGCTCGCGTGCGCCTTCGCGGTTCAGACTGTGATCACGCACACGCAATCTGTAAAGGAGAAGTACCGCGTGCACGCTGTGGCTGCGGTCATCACAACAGTAGTTTATGCAGGTATAATTATATAACACTAAGTTTTTATTACCTGTAATTTCGTTCGATCACGTGACCTACCTTGGCTCACCTGTTGTCTGCAGGTGGCGGTGTGACAGGAGCTGTGTTTAACCCAGCCGTGGCCTTCTCCACGTACTTTCACTGCAGTGGAAACTCTTTCATGGAGTACTGCTTCGTCTACTGGCTCGGTCCATTTCTGGGTAAGATCAGCTGACACTAATAAACAGCTAAAAGAGCAAAATTTTAGCTACAAACAGCAAAACTGTAGCTAAAAGCTAAAAGGGTCAAACCATTTAACTTTAAGGAGCAAAACAATTACAGAAAGCTAAAAAAAAGTTATACATAAAAGGAACATCGGGTAAAAGTCGCAAAACAACTACTAAAAGCTAAAGGAAGCACAACATTAGCTAAAAGGAGCTAAACATTAACTAAAAGGAGCTAAACTAGCTAAAAGCTAAATAGGGTGAAACAGCTAAAAGTAGCTAAACAATAACTAAAAGCTAAAATAAGCAAAACACTAGCTAAAATGAGCTAAATATAGACAACGTAAGCTAGAGGAAGAAGAACATATCTAAAAAGGGCAACACATTAGCTAAAATAATCAAACAAATAACTATAAGCTAAAGGGGGCTATATGTAGCAAAACTACAATTAAAAGGTAACTGAAGTAAAACACTATAGCTAAAAGTGGCTAAATTTTATCAAAAAGGAGCAAAACAGTAACTAAAAGCTAAAGGAGTCAAAACATTAGCTAAAATAATCAAAACAACAAAAAGGAGCAACATATAGCTAAAATAATCAAAACAATAACTACAGTATAAGCTAAATGAATGAAAATAGCTAAAATAAACATAACTAAATGCTAAAAGGCACAAAAATGAAGGCTTAAAGCTATAATAAGCAAAACAACTAAAAGCTGCAGTCATCAGCTAAAGGCTAAAAGAGGCAAAACATAAAAACATATCAAACAGTAATTTATAAAGGGTAATAAACGTGCTTTTGTTTAATATAAATATTAAGTATGAATCATTTCATTAAAATAAAACAACAGATAAAAAGTTTAACAACCATTTTAACTTTTTAATAATAATTCTTATTAATCTGTAATTGTAGCAGATATTTTCTAATAAAGACACTTTTCCTTCTGTTGTTTTTCTGGTTTCAGGTACAATGAGTTCAGTTCTGCTGTTTGATAAATTCACTCCTGGGGTTCCACAGAAACCGTCTGTCTGTCCACCACAGAAGAAGAAAACATGAAGAGATTTAACTCGGAGGATGTTTTCGTCAGACTCTTACCACACAGCTGCAACAGAAACACTGTTACAACCATTTCAAAGAACGCTTTAGATTTATTTAATTTTGAAACAAAAACATCAAGGTTGAAGCACAAGCAACAAAAACTAAACTTGTATTTAACATTCACAGAGGTAGATGTTTAAATACTAAACCTTCACAAAATACCTGAGTGAAACTCATCAGTTACAGCAAGTTTGCATCTTTTAATTCAGGTTCTATATTTGTGTGATTTTATTTGATAGAAAAACCTTAATGGGTGTAAAATAGCATGAAGTATATACTTTTACTCCTGTTTGTCATGTTCTGCAACAAAAGCATGTCAGGGATCTTCAGCACATCATCTCTATTCTGCAGATTTATTTGGTGCCTTTAAGTTCTTATTAAAGAGAAAATAAAATAAACAGGAAAAACTAACTTCCTGGATAAAAGTGGACATTTTTTAAAGTCATCACAAACCTAAAAAACGTTTATTTGAAAAATTAAATGTATTTAAGATTAGTTAAAATAAGATGTTTGATATCAAATGTTTATACCAAAAAGTCATGTCAGAAAAGATGTTTGAAAATTTGAGAAAAACTTGAATCAAAGTGACTTAAATCACTTTTAAACCAAAGTAAACATTAGTTGTTTGTCTGCAACCATAGGGTGAATGTCTAAATTGTGTTAGCAAAATATCCCATGAATCACTGAGCAGATTTTATTGAAGCTTGGAATAACAGATTTATTTTTGGGCTCAAACTTATTCAAGACCGGACCTGTGCTGGAAAATGAGTCAAAATTAGTAATTTTTCATTATTGATTTGATTAATTTCAAATTCTTTATCTCAAAAGCTTCAGAAATGATCCAACATTTGCTTAGGATTGGTGATTTATCACCTGGTAAAGAGCTTGTTTTGGTAAAGAAAACTTGATGTCGAAAATATGAAGGGGTTTCCTGCCTCTATGGCAACAAAAAAGGGTCAATTTCCAAAGACATACCCGTTTAATTAAACAACTAAAAGCTACAAAAAACTTTTGTTTATTGACAATTTCTTACAAACACATTCCTTTATCAGAAAAAAAAAACAAATAGAAAAATTGGTCTTTAGGTACAAATAACTAAATGTTTTATTACAGTCGACAGCAGCTCAGTTTGTTGATTTGACTTCAGAAATGTGCTGACGAGAAGCTGCGATCAGTGAGCACAAACACCACACACAGGGACCAGCTTCAGGAGGATGACTCAGCATGTGGACAAGAGAACACAAACTTCCTGACGAAGGATAAGAGCTTAAATAAATGTCGTCATCCTCGCTGATCCTTCGGTGCTTTGGTCAGCCGTAGAGATGATGTCCTCCTGCAGAGAGTTCAAAAGTAAAAACATTTAAATGCACTTATGTTTCAGTGTTGCACGAGTGCTGATTCAGCATTCCTCTGAAGACTTCAGCCATTCATACTTCAGCCGAAGGTTGCTGGGACTTTTGGTTTTTGTGACTTATTTCAAAATATTTCATTTAATTTACAAATGTTTTCTCTACAAAAATACATCAAGTTCAGTTTCTTCAAAAACATTTTATTTTTCAAATCTGCCTTAGTAAACTGACTTTTGTTTTCTTACTTTTAGGTACTATTCAGCTAATATTAGCTTTGATCTAGTCTTTTGCTAATTTTAACTACTTTGTCACTTTGACCTGGGACTTCAGCTGTTCTCCTACTTATAGCTTTTATCAGCCCATGCTACTTTCAGCTCTTAGCTACCCTTTGGCTACTTTTAGATTTATTTCCATCCTGCTACATTTAGCCAGATTCCATTCTGTTACACAAGCCTATAGCCAGGTTTTTGCTACTTTAGCTATTAGAAAACCTTTTGCTATTTAGCAGCTACCAAGCTTTTAGTTCATTTTAGCAACCCCTATGCATCATTAGCTTCTAGCCAATTAGCTACCTTTAGCTAGATTATTGCTACATTAGTTTTTACCCAAACACTAATAACATTAGTTTTTAGCCAGAACATGGCTACATTAGTTTCTAGCTACTAAAGCTTATAGACAATTTTTTTCTAATTTATCTTCAAGCTAACCCTTTACTACTTTAGCTTCCAGCCAGCCTTTTACTGCTTTAGCTTCCAGCCAGCCTTTTACTGCTTTAGCTTCCGGCCAGCCCTTTACTGCTTTAGCTTCCAGTCAGCCCTTTACTGCTTTAGCTTCCGGCCAGCCCTTTACTGCTTTAGCTTCCGGCCAGCCCTTTACTACTTTAGCTTTTAGACAGTCCTTAACTACTTTAGCTTCCGGCCAGCCCTTTCACTACTTTAGCTTCTAGCCAGCCCTTTCACTACTTTAGCTTCTAGCCAGCCCTTTCACTACTTTAGCTTTAAGCAAGCCCTTTCACTACTTTAGCTTTAAGCAAGCCCTTTACTGCTTTAGCTTCTAGCCAGCCTTTTACTGCTTTAGCTTCCAGCCAGCCCTTTACTACTTTAGCTTCTAGCCAGCCCTTTTACTAATTTAGCTTCTGGCCAGCCCTTTCACTACTTTAGCTTCTAGCCAGCCCTTTCACTACTTTTGCTTCTAGCCAGCCCTTTCACTACTTTAGCTTTAAGCAAGCCCTTTACTGCTTTAGCTTCTAGCCAGCCTTTTACTGCTTTAGCGTTTAGCCAGCCCTTTACTACTTTAGCTTCTGGCCAGCCCTTTTACTAATTTAGCTTCTGGCCAGCCCTTTCACTACTTTAGCTTTAAGCAAGGCCTTTCACTACTTTAACTTTAAGCAAGCCCTTTACTGCTTTAGCTTCTAGCCAGCCCTTTTACTAATTTAGCTTCTGGCCAGCCCTTTCACTACTTTAGCTTTAAGCAAGGCCTTTCACTACTTTAACTTTAAGCAAGCCCTTTACTGCTTTAGCTTCTAGCCAGCCTTTTACTGCTTTAGCTTTTAGCCAGCCCTTTACTACTTTAGCTTCTAGCCAGCCCTTTACTACTTTAGCTTTAAGCAAGCCCTTTACTGCTTTAGCTTCCAGCCAGTCTTTTACTGCTTTAGCTCCCAGCCAGCCCTTTACTACTCTAGCTTTTAGCCAGCCCTTTTCCTACTTTAGCTGTTAGCCAGCCCCTTTCCTACTTTAGCTTTTAGCTAGCCCTTTACTACTTTAGCTTCTAGCAAGCTTTTTAGTATTTTAGATTTTAGACAGTCTTTTACCATTTAGCCAGCCTTTTGATACTTTAGCTTTTAGCCAGCCTTTGATACTTTAGCTTTTATCCAGGCTTTTGATATTTTAGCGTTTAGCCAGTCTTTTGTTATTTTAGTTTTTATCCAGCCTTTTGATACTTTAGCTTTAACCAGCCCTTTTCCTACTTTAGCTTTTAGCCAGCCCTTTACTACTTTAGCTTCTAGTAAGCTTTTTAGTACTTTAGATTTTAGATAGCCTTTTGATACTTTAGCTTTTAGCCCGTCTTTTGTTATTTTAGTTTTTAGCCAGCCTTTTGATACTTTAGCTTTTAGCCAGTCTTTTGTTATTTTAGTTTTTAGCCAGCCTTTTGCTACTTTAGCTTTTAGCCAGCCTTTTGCTACTTTAGCTTTTAGCCAGCCTTTTGCTTCTTTAGCTTTTAGCCAGCCTTTTGCTTCTTTAGCTTTAACCAGCCTTTTGCTACTTTAGCTTTTAGACAGCCTTTTGATACTTTAGTGTTTAGCCAGTCTTTTGTTATTTTAGTTTTTAGCCAGCCTTTTGCTACATTTAGCTAGTCTGTGCTACTTTTACTTTTCACCCATTTTTACGCAAATCTACCATTTCAGCTGTGATTATCTGACAGAAACCTATACTAAATTTCAGCTTTTTTACAGCTTGTTATTAATAAGTGGACGTTACTAAACATGAAACAATCTACAAATATTTAAGTGATTAAAATATAGCGTCACTCTTCGGATGAATTTTGAAGCTTGTAAAACAAGAAAAGATATCTGACCCCATGAGGCAGCTGAAGTGTTAGTAAAATAATTCAGATTTAGACAAAAACCAGCAAACAAAACAACCGAACCCAAACTTACTAGTGCTCGACGTCGGCGTCCTCAAACTGTCCGGCCTCCATCGCGGCAGCGTCCACCTCCATCCCATCTGTAGGAAGACAGACTGAAAGTTCAGGAGGTTTTATCGGCTCAACAGTTTATAGCTAAAAGTAATAAAAGGCTGGCTATAAGCTAATATAGCAAAAGGCTTGCTAAAAGCTAAAGTAGTTAAGGGCTGGCTAATCATGCAGTTCTTTCTGTGCTTGTTGCCTGACAGGATTCAGGCAGATTTAGAAACTCAAACCTTCAAACTCAGCCTTGGTTTCTTCGGTTCTCACTCCGGCCATGTGGTACTGCTGGCTGACAGACTGGGCCAGCATCCCCTCCAGCCTCTCCAACGTGGCCTGGCCCTCCTGCGTGAGCGCCGACAGGCCCTCGTCACACGTGTAGAAGGTCGGGATGTCAGCGTGACCGTGCTCTGGACGGATGGAGAAAAATGGTTACAACAAAAGTTCTCATATATTTAAAATGCAAAAAGAGGTAAACAGGTAAAGTTTCTGCAGCTGAACCAACAACTAAAATAGCTTCATAATTAGCTCTGTTTGAGGCCTGAAAATATCGAATACACTTCCTTTTTATGAGTCAACGCAGCGATAAATTCTGATGGTCTTACCTGCTTCTGCAAACATCAGGTCCAAACAACCAGTCCATGAAGAGACAAACAGGAGAGAAGAAAGAGCAAGATATTTTTTAGATTTACTCCATAAAGTATGTTGAATTGAGTAAAAACAAATCTGCTACTTTTAGCTAGCCTGTTGCTACATTAGATTTTAGCTAACCTTATGCTATTATTTTACCATTTAGCAAGCTTTTTGCTACTCTGAGCTTCTACATATAGTATTGCTTTTAGGTTTTTAGCAAGCATTTTATATAGCCAGCTATTGCTACTTTTAGCTAGCCTATGACTATATTTGATTTTAGCCAGTCTTTCACTACTTTTAGTCAGCCTACTGCTACATTAGCTGTTAGCCAGCTTTCTACTGCAATTGCTTAAAACCAGCTTTTGGTACTTTTAGCTAGCCTACTGCTACATTAAATTTTAGCCAGCCTTTTACTGCAATAGCTTAGAGCCAGCTTTTGCTACTTTTAGCTAGCTTACTACTACTACAGTAGATTTTCACCAGCCTTTTACTACTTTTAGCCAACCTACTGTTAAATTAGTTTTTAGCCAGCCTTTTGCTACTTTAGCCAGCCATTTAGATACTTTAGTTTTTAGACAGCCCTTTGCTCTTTTACATTTTAGCTTAAAATATTTTCGCATCACCAACTCAGTTGTAGCAAATTAATCTCAAACAGTTTTATTAGAAAATAGTGAAATATTTTAACATAATTTCAATAAATCTGACATTTACCTGGGTCAATCATAATGCATTAATCAGAACAATAATTTTATTTGTTTCTGATTATTTTTGATGCTCTTGCATGTTTTGCTCACCAGCTTCCTCCACGTCATATTCCTCTCCTTCAAAGTCGTTATCAGAGTCTTCGTCTTCAGGGTCGGGGTGCAGGGCCTGGCACTCGCACATTGCTGAGAACATGGACTCCACTGCGTGGAAAAACACAGAATATAAGACCAAGTTTCTTATGCTTAATGTAAAGCTAAAGTGTAAATCCTCAGTGTGGCCACCTACGCGCTGTTTTGTCGCCGGGCACAAATCGAATCTCTGTAATCGGCCCGTCACCGCCGTCACCATCCCCTTCACTGCTGCTGCCATCATCATCATCTTCAGCTACTTTCTCAGCCATTTCTGCCTCATTTTCATCTGTGATGAATAAATGGAAAAAAACAACAACACACATTTGACCTGCGAGTCAAAACATACGCAAATGTAAAGAAGACACGTTTGAGACAAAACACTTCACATGTACACGAAATTACACTGCGTTGCAAAACTGCTAAAGTAAAGCTGCTTTTATCAAGCAAACAGGGGGAGGTTCTTGGGTGTGGGCGAAGTTTGGGAAAACCTTGATTGGTCAGATTGACTTTTGCACTAACAGCAGGCACGTTTCCTTCAAGAAAAAACTAATTGTGTCAAGTTAAAAGATGGAAAGGTGTTGTAGCTTTCATAATAAAAGCTTAAACTTCAGTTACTCCAAAGAAGCAACCTGCTAATTGAAAGACAAGCTGAAACAATGCTGAAATAACATTACATTTAACAAATAACCATGTTATATTTTATCAATAAGGAATTTTGTTACATTAAACGAACTCTTTTGAGCAATATTAATTTTATTTTGAAAGAAACATGCTACAGTTAGCTTCGGAATCTTAATGCAGATTCCACTGGGGATTAATCATCTTTTTCCTTTGACATTTATTTATTTAACTTTTACTGCGTACACCGGCACAAAATAACTGTACGTTGAAGAATTTTTGATGACCACACACCGATAAAAACACTAATTTATTCAAACATTAGCTTGAACAAATGCTAGCTATGTAGCATGCAAACAGCTAGCCTAACTGAGTGATTATATTTGTTTCACTTGTTGACAAAGCTGTAGGGGGCAATGTGTCCGGTCAACATCAATTTATTTACAACAGGTCAGAAGCAAGTTTAAGTCTGACATCTGATAATTGGACAAACACATCCATCGTACCGCTGAGTTTGCCGTTCACCATGACGTACAGGTGCTCCTGGGGGTAGGCGCTGACGTCTCTGGAGATGGCGTGCAGACCGATGGAGGGATACTCGAGCGAGAAACCCATCCCTGATCCATCGAACCAGGACAGCCTCCTGAAGGAAAGAAAAAACCCAGCCGACAAGTGTGACAGAAGCGCCGACATATCTATGTTTAAATGTTGCAATTACCAAATTGAAGGCAACTCTGTTTGTTTTGGAGCCAACCTGACTCAAGATGGATGTCTCAGCCATTAGAAAACCAAAAATTGTGTTAAAATCTGTTGTGGTTGTTGCTGAGAGTCACCTCCATCAGATCACGCAACATCTAAAAATAGGCTTTAGCTTATCCACACAACATAAACGCTACTTATTATTGTTGCCTTGTGCATTAGAGTAACTTCAATACATATTAAATATTCACATATTACACATCGACCTGAACAATAAACCCACTGTTTACAGGTGAAAACAGGCGCCACGTGCATCACTTACGTTTCGGCGACGTAGAGCGTGCCGCAGCCCAACTTCTGTCCGTCCAGCTCGGCCGTGGTGTCGGATTGCTCGTGTCGAACGCCCTCGGTGGGAGGATGGAGGTTTTTCAACAGAACCATCGTCCGCGTCTGCAGCAAAACGAACTGCGGGCCGACGGGAACAAACAGAAGACACGACGTAAACAAGAAGCGGTGACCCACTTCGTGACACAAATCTGGCTAATTTAGCACGAGACAACTCCTGAGGAAATATGCGGTTAAAACGATCAACCGCTCTTTGCCCTTCTTCTGTTACACTCTAAAAATCAGAACGACACGCTCGGAAAGTAAACACAGAAAGTAGTAAATTTAAAAATTGTGCTTTTAGTTAGCAAACTATGGCTCCTGCCGCTCCTAGATGACGTCAAGCTGATATCGCGGTTTTTTCGCTGCAGCTACGTCAGAAAAATCACGTGACTATTTGGATACGTACTATAGACGTTTGTACGTAAATTCACGTACGTATTTTTGCGTAATTTCTCTACGCTTTGATTGTTCTCTAGTGACATCAAGTGGCCGTAGCGTGCAACTGCATCTCTTTATTTTATCACTTTTACTATGCTTTTCTGCAAAGTATTATGAATTTTAATTATTGTTTTTGTCTTTAAAAATAAAGTGGAATATCTATTAAAGCAAAAATTTCAGAGTTTGCTTTGCAAAAAGTATACATTCAATCCATGATTAGTTTTTGAAAGTTTTATTAAAATCCCTAAAACCTTTAATTGTTACAGTCAATCATATCTCAGACAAAACATGTTCTCATGTCCTGTAAACAGAAGGTCCTGGGTTCAGATCTCATCAGTGACTGATACTCACACTGTCAGTTTAGAGACAAAGTTTAAAATGCTTTCCAATTATATATACGTATATAGACCAGTTTGGACACACCTTCTCATTAAAAGAGTTTTCTTTATTTTCATGACTAGGAAATTGTAGATTCACACTGAAGACATCAAAACTCTGAATTAACACATTTGGAATTATATACTTAAAAAAGTGTGAAACCACTGAAAATATGTCTTATGTTCTAGGTTCTTCAAAGTCGCCACCTTTTGCTTTGATTACTGCTTCACACACTCTTGGCATTCTCTTGATGAGCTTCAAGAAGTAGTCACCTGAAATGGTTTTCACTTCACAGGTGTGCCCTGTCAGGTTTAATAA
>JARVJO010000330.1:23354782-23381615 GCA_031762555.1 Cynodonichthys magdalenae | reverse complement strand
TTTTGCAAGACAGTCAGCTCTTTCATTACCATAAATGCCAGTATGTCCTGGTACCCATTTAACAGTAACACTGTTATGTCTCCCCAGTTAAGTCGACTGTTAACTTATTTAGCTATAAACTGGGTGTACTAATTGACATTCAAGTGGAAGAAGTTTTGGCTACAGAAGATAAACTAACACTAGGCATGGATGCAACTTCAATTGATGCAGCAGACCACATAAACTCCACATCACATCGTCCAAGCGGGTGTATATTTTTCAAATTGGATCTCATGCAGGTGGTTCTACCATGGATTATGTTGAACACATTGAAGAGTTTAGATGTCATCAGTACACATGCAATGTTCAAGAATGAAGATAAACTGCCACTGTATTCTCCATCTATGTCACATTTAAAAACCCCATCAGTGACAGAGTTGCAGTTAACCATAGTGTCATCAAAAAACAAAAAGTTATTTCTTTCTGCGATTGTATACGACCCACAGGAGACATGACATTAACAGCAGTTGTCATTTCATTCCTCGTCTTCAGCAGCTCCTTTAGTTCCACAGCTGCTAAAAATGACAGATTTTCCATTCTGGATCTCTGACAGCAGGACTTCGGTCTCCGAACTCGTGAAGTTCTTCATTTTACATTTCCCTGTCATTTTCACGAATGAACACATCGTATGTGGGGCTGGAAACGTAGCTTTATATAGTGTTTTTGGGGTGGTAATTATGCTAATTTCCTCTCCTCATTTGCATTTCTCAGGTTTACACTGCTCATTTACACTTTTCCTGAAGATAGATGTGTTTGTTGAATGTGACGTGGCATGTTCGTACAAACAAGAGAAATTTAGGATAAAAATATGAAAATGTTCTTGCATGAGGCCCAATGTGTGCTGGGGAGGACTCTCCGCTACAACCACACCAGAAGTTTGTAAAACTAAGTTTTTGCCACTTCTAGTGTTTGTTTGGCCAGGGTTTGCTGCGACGGCCATCTTAAACAGGGCTCCAAAAGTTAACGGACATTTATTCAAACTTTTGCAAATTTCATTAAAATTCATCCAGTGGTTGAAACAATATTTTGTCAGACTCTCCAGAGTTAAGAATGATGTACAACAGGGTTCTGTCGTCACGAGAAATGTTTCCTTTGAGCAAAAATCAGGAAACAAACCGACACTGAAACCTTGCAGCTCCACAGCTGAGGTGAGCTCTGATAAATCTGTTGAGTTAATTGTCAGTCTGGATACTTGCTCTGCATTTAAATGTAAAATTAATATTTGAAGCTTTTGTTTAATTATTGAGCTAATTGGCACAATCCTAATTATTTTATTCTGCTCGCAGTTACACTTGTTAAAAAAATTTAAATAAAAAGTAGTTGACTTTGACATCAGATGTGAGGAGTTATTCATGATTATTAAATTCATTAATAAGTGAAGTGCACTCGTGTCTAATAAGTGCTTGGTGACAACCCTCCATGTTGCACCGTTTATTCTGAAGTCACTTCTTGTTCTTCCACCTCAAAAAATCTGAAAATATCTAAACACAAAACAGGAATAAAATATCAGGAAACAATCTCCACAGATCCTTCAGTCCATTTTGTTTCCTTTAAGAACTTTTCTTAGAATCTAACGCTATAAAAAAAAAAAAAAAAAAAAACTTATTCTGAGAGGTTCCTTAACAACAGCTGGACGATGGGACAGAGACAGTCATGACAGGATCTGAGTGAATCTACAATCCACAGCGGGTTCTGCAGTCCATGTTTTTTTAATGTTTATGAAACCAGAAATAGTTTTTGTTTGAAAGCCGTTTGCCTCTGCAGTTTGTAGTTTTGGTTTCCTCTTGTTGGCGATGTGAAGTCTATGAAGACGCTGACCTCATCTTCTGCCATTCAACAAACTCGTCTAGCAGCACCGGCCCTGCAGACAAACATGTTTCTACTCTTCACTGCTCAGGCTGTCAACATCATGGAAATAAAAATAATCAGTTTCTGGATCGACTTGTTTGAGTGAAGCTGGAAACTCACAAGCTCCGTCTTCATCGTAGTTACTGAGGTCTGTGTTGATGGTCCTGCTGAACTCCAGAATATTATACCACTGGTCTTTATTTAAGCCCTTGTACTTGGACTGCTGTAAAAGATTAACGGGAGATTGACAGAAGAGCGGTTAAGAAAACTGGACTGCATGTTGCTCTAGTGTGGAAAATGAACAGGCATTGTCACAAAAGCACAAGATGTTGCCAACAAACTGTAGAATCAGCTTAAAAACAAAAAACCTAATTAAAAATGAGTCTTCAGCAGGGATTTTAAAAACTTTAAAGTCTTAAATCTGCAACTATTAAAAAGCCTTTAATCTGAATCTTGGGATGTCTAGTTCTGTCATCTGATCACCTGTATAATAAAAAACAAAACTACTCTTACAGACCTTTATCATTCATTCTCTGGTTTTAACAAACATTTTATACACAAAAGAACAAAAAGTGATTTTACCTCCAGGAACTGGTGGAAGACGGGAAAGAGAGGCCACGTCCTCCCGAGCAGCAGAGTCAGCATGGATTTAGCTGTGTCCATGTCCAAACTCCTCTGGTTCTTATCCTGGGACGACAGAACAAGGTGCAAAAACATACATTTCATGTTTTGAGTGTTACTTTTCCACAGAACTTCAAACTAACATTTACACAAAGATGAGTGTAGATCAGTCTTAAACAAAACTAATATTAATTATACTTTAATTCTTATTTTAATAAAACAAAATCTATATGCAATAATTAAAAAATAAAAAACGTGACGTATGAAAGGGAGTAGAGAAGAAAAATCTCATATCTGCCACTTAAAAAAAATAATAATAAAAATTCTAACAAAAATAATAGTTTTCAGACTCAAGCTTGAACATTTAAAATATTTGCAAATAAAACATCAAGTCCTTTACACAGGGCTATTCAAATGGTGGCTTGCAGGCCACATCCGGCCCATGGGTGGCTTCCATCTGGCCTGAGAATGAGCACCTTAACTTCTCATTTATTTAATAACATCTTTGAGTGCTTTGACTCAAACTAGAGTGATAAGAACATCTGTCTCATGTCACTTCCTGTTTGCAACAAATTAAGAGCCGGAGGTGCAACTTTTTAAATAGTTTCAATTTGTTATTTATTTTCCAACAAACCCAAATTTTTGAATTTATTGAAAGCAAATCTTGGAGCTCATTGGGTTAAAGAAACAAAAATCAGTGGCACCTGGTTCTTTTGTGATTAAAGCTGTGAGTTCTGTACATTTTTAAAATCACTCAAACTCACCCTGGAGAAGTCGAAGGCATATCTGTAGATATTTTTGAAGATTGCAGCGTCGTTGAGCTCACTGTTTAAGTAATCCAGTTTGCTCTGTAACTTCTCTGTGCAGTCACATCTGCAGACAAATGAACATCCACATCAAGTCTCATTTGTCAAGAGGCATTTCAGGTTAAAGTTGGAATAACTCACTGTAATCGTGTCATTCCCCTGAGCCACTCGTCTTTTGTGAAGTACCCCATATTTGCTGCTTCTAGATACCAGGCTAAAACTAACATAATAATCTGGAATAAAAGGAGAACACAAACTTTTTATTCAACACTGAAACAGTTCAGAGTCTGTCTAACAAACTCACGAGGAGTCAAGCTCACATTCTCCGGCTCCACAGCGATGTCTTCACAGAACTTCTCCATGGCCTCTGGTCCGACCACCTTTTCAGGACCGGTATACTTGTGGAACCAGGCCAGGCACCGCTTACTGGAGAACTGCTTGTCAGAGCTGAGCGTCTTCACGCCGCAGATCTGAGGACGAGTAAAACTACAACACAGACAGAAAGTATCTGTCAGACCCGACGGGCCTCTGCAGAACTCAAGTGTCCGTTTTCCTGCAGCAGAAACAAGACAGACTTTGTTTGCATAATGTTTACCTTGTAATTTTACATTTGTGCTCATGATCATCAGGTAGTTTCCTCTTCTTCACTGGCATTATGGAACTTTTACTGGACCTCACTAGCTGGGCTTTACATGGGAGAAAAAAAAAAAAAAACACAGAAAAAAGTTTGAGTATAAATGAATAAATGCAAACAATCTGTGAAAACCATGATGCAGATGTATCCAATCAGTGCAGCAAACAACTAAACATTCTGCAGGGACGTACCAGCAGAAACAAGTTTTGACCACGTCAAGCTCAGAATTTAGTTTTATACATCACAAAATAACTCACAAGCCGCTTAGTCCAACAAGAATGGATGAAGCAATGAATATTTTTAACTATGTTTATAAATCATGCTGAGGTCTGACCAGAAATAAATAGTTAAAAAGTAACAAAGTTTTTCATCAGTGCCTTAAAAAACAGAACAAGTGCACGTCAAACAAAGAGTCTGAACAGTAATCTTATTAATAATCCTAACCCTTACCTGTGTGCTTCTGGCTGCCTTGTCCATTCAAATCAAACAAATCCTAGAGCCAAAAAAAAAAAAAAAAAAACAACAATTCAAATAAAATTATCTTTAAGACGAAACTGTTGTGATGCTAACAGTTGATGCTGGACAAAAGCTGACATTTTTAAAAGGAAAATTTACTTACAAGTTTGTCCAGTGTGTCTACAATACCACCGATATCTTCCAGATTGCAGGAGTTGATCAGATGATCTGTCACACAAACAGGAAAAATATCGTTAGAACAGCCAGCAAAAAATAAAAATAATAATACAGTGGCCTCTGCCCTGCACGCTTAAGCCATTTCCCTGATCTACAAGTTTCTGCAGAAGCCTGTAAATCCCTCATTCATTCAAATCAGATGTGCTGGAGTGGAGAAAGCTTTAAAACATGCAGGATGGTAGGCACTTTGATAAATGCATTGTCTTTTCCCGGCCGTGGGTGGGTCAGATTTGTGTGAACTTTAGTCACTTTTTTAATGCTTAGACCCCACGTATCATTTTAAATCTCTCTCAATATTTTATCTAGTTTATTTTCTGCTTTGGTTTGAAAAACTGTTGCAAAATTGTGACGTTTAAAAAGTTTAAAAACCTTTCAAAAGGACGGGCTTCTGAATCATTTTGGGCAGGTGATTGCCTAAAATGTTTTCTGTATTGAAAATTATTTCAAGTCATTAAACTGATCAATATTTTTAGAGTATTTAACAGGAAGTTACCAAATAATATTAAATTCTTCAAAATACACAATTTCTTTAGATGTTATTTCAACAAACCTCTCGGTACATAACCATATTAGTTGTTAAAACAAATAACCGATTTGTCAACAAGATGGAACATGAATTGTTTGCTGCTTGACATTTCTAAGGCACGTGATGCAACTTTTACCCGTGTGTCATCAAACAGCAGAGAGGGGGGAAAGTGCATTTTTCCTCCGAACCGTGTCCAGACATGAAGTTTGCTTCATAACGACAAAAACGCAGACATCACGTACAACACCAGCGGGTTATTTTGATTTTGTTTTAGACATATTACATATTAATCTAAAACTGAGATGACTTTTTTTTTACATTATGAAAGATGAAATTTGTTTTGGTAATCCCAAGCTTTAATTAGACATTAACAGCGTCTCATTTTAGAACATAATCTAAAGAGACGGTTCGAGCGTTTAAAAAGTGACAGCAGTTATGCTAGCTAACGTTAGCGCTAACCGTACAAAAGTAGGCTTCAATTAGCTTTTTGCGATTCGTGGTTTGGTCAACCACGAAAAAAACGCGTCTATAAGTTAAGTTAGATGAGAGAAACACGTTTGTTAGAGCCGTACAATTCTGAAACGAACATATTTCGGTGAACGTCTTTTGTTAGCATGCTAACCTTAGCGGCACATCGCGGGTTCCAGAGACATCCCTAACTTAAAAACGGTTTGGTAACTTAACTTTGGTAACGCCTAAAACGCTAATCAAAACAGTTTTTACATAAATAAATTAACATCATATCACTCATTTCTTTGATAGCTGACACGATAGAAAGTGCTGAAATTCCTCTCCGTACTTACTCTGTTCAGATTTCCTCTGACTGACAAATTAATTCCACCTGCTTCTCCTCCTGCGCTGTTTCAGCTGTAGCCGGTGTTTCCGTGGGGTGTGGACCATCACTGCGTAGGGGTGTGCGGACAAATAAACATTTGTTGTAAAATAATTAAAACACAAAAGGTGCCTTTTTCTAATTGAAATTAAGAAATTTAATTACATAATTTAATTTAGGAACGAAATATATATTTTAAAATAATAATAAACAACTC
Organism: Cynodonichthys magdalenae; assembly: GCA_031762555.1. NCBI lineage: Eukaryota > Metazoa > Chordata > Actinopteri > Cyprinodontiformes > Rivulidae > Cynodonichthys > Cynodonichthys magdalenae. Next base: position 23,375,399 of record JARVJO010000330.1, on the reverse strand, counting down.
AGATAAAGGGATAAAAATAAGATCACCCCCTTGGACGGAACAGGAAAGTGGAACGTGCCAGATTCTTAAAGGAGCCTTCAGTTTGTTTGCAATCACATGTACTGTAGAACATAAACACCCACAATTGTCTATTATTTGGGAACTTGTACTCTTACTTTAACTTATTGGTATTATCAAGCCTTTTGCAGTTGTTATGCTAAAATTTGTCTTAATGACGGAAATGTTAATGCTAAGTCAAGCTTGATGGCTAGATTAGATCTAGATTGGATTATTGTAATTCATTATCTGGATATCTCAAAACACTTAAAAAAGTTCTTAGTTGATCCAAAATGCTGCTGTTAGTTATTTTGAGAGGTAATAGGAAATATAGATTCTCCAGTTTTAAGTATGCTCCATTGGCTCCCTGTCAAATTCAGAATAGAACCTAAAATCTTGTTTCTAAATTTTTAAACTTTAAGCAATGTGTGTTTAAAAGTGCTTCTTGTACATTTGTGCAATAATATCCAACAATCAGCTGAAATTGTAGTATTCAGAACTTTAATAGTAACCAAATGTACTCAAATATAGAACATAAATAACGAAATAAAAAGTGTTTGTCGAGATTTGTGTTTCTATTTTACTCACACAGACAAAAGATTACCTGGTCACATTTTTCAGTGTCCACCTTTGATTAAGTTCGCATTTAATTTCACAATGTCCAGAGCATGGGTTGTTACACAACAAATAAATAGTTCGCAAAATGAAAACTGTCCAAAAAAAAAAAAAAACCCCCAAACTAATCACATTTGTTCAGTTGCGCTCAAAGGTCTTAATAAGAAAACTAAACATCAGCATTAAAAGAAAGGCTGATTTTAATTTCTCAACTCTTTCACGCCCAGATCACAAAGTGTGAAACATTTTCTGCTGGAGAGAGAAAATAAAAATAATCAGAGCAGCATGCTGTTGAAAGTGCACATACACATACACACACATACACACATCTATAATACACATCATGCACCCAAACACACACACAATTTGGCAAAATACTCCTCGGTCGTTTCAACAAGTCCTTCACTGTGTCTACTTTAACTGGATTTTTTGCATTCCCTGTCAAAAAAAGAAACAACCCAAAACAGCGAAAAGGAGGGATGCAGGATGACAGCTGCAGCATCGCGTGAAAGCAAAACATCAGCTTCTGTCCTCCTCTCGCCGCACATTTCACCTCCGTCTCGTCTGCAGTCCACGTCTGAGTAAAAGTAAGGCAGGAAGTATTTATTTTATTATTTAACTATTGTGGTTTTCTTCTGAGCTGCTGGCAAAAAAAGCCCCCCGCAGCCACGACTCTCCCCTGATCGAACACTAGAGGGCAGCAGAGACGCACAGACGGTCAGCGCCGCGACTCAACGCCGCATCTTCACCTCACCGGCGTCTCGGAAACAAAAACAGCATCCACACCATGAACGAACGAGCTCCACCCGTCCTCCCTGCCTCTCTTCTCCTCTTCAAAGGCGAGCATTTGTTCCTCGTTTGGCTTTCCCCCCGCGTGGGATTTTTTTAAGCGCCAGCTTGCAGGCCAGCAGACAAAAACAAAACAAAAAAGAAAACAAAAAAAAACAAACAGTAAAAGTGTGCTCCGTCCTCAAGGTCTAGGCCATGTAGATGAAGGTGTTGATGTCCGACTCGTCCCTTTTTATGTACTTGTGTTCGATGAGCCACTCGATCTGCTCCTTTATCATCTTCTTCTGAGGCAGGAACATGTTTTTCAGGATTTCCACCAGCTCCGTCTGCAGCTGGGCGTTGCTGATGCGCTTTCTCATCTTCATGATTTGGATAATAGCCTCCTGAACACAAAGTAAAGACAAAAAAAACAGGATAAATTAACTCCTCCTCCTCAGCTTGTAACACAGCATGGCTTGTATTTATTTATCTTTTTTTTTTACCTGAGTTCTGAGTATTCTGAGCTGAACAATGCCTTCATTCTCCTCTTCTCTCATCCGCTCCGTCGTCAGCTGCAGCCGACCAATCAGATTAATCTTTCCTCGCTTCTGAACTTTGGAGTTTTTTCTGAGAAGAACAAACAAAACCCCAAAACAAATAAATTCTCTTAATATTCTAAGCTTCAGACTGAGGGTAATTAATGAGCAAATGAATTAAAACAAGGAGAAATTCAATATTATGACGAAGTATTAATTAAATTAAATAAATGAGTAACAGAAAGTAAACGACGTGACGTACATGAGTGAAAACTCCTGGTTGACATAGAAAAGCGTGGCGTCTGTGAAGTCTTTGGGCGAACTAACCGGAGGGTCGTAAGACAACACCTGCCTCTTCAGTTTAGGAAAAGCAACAAGAGACTGAAAAAGAGAAAATAAAACATTTACGATTCCAGACGTTCAACATTTTAGTTTTAACATGACTATTTTTACTGCAACTTAGCAATCGAGCTACTTCTGCTTACTTTGTGCAATTTATAAAACATTCTGTGTTTCAAACTTTTAGACTTCTTGAATTATTTAACTTCATTTACAAATATTTTCCCATAAAATAAACTCAAATCTTTTCAGTTCTTTTAAAATCATTAAAATCTAATTCTGCAAACTGGTTCTATTTTTGTTTTCTTTTAGCTACAGTTTTGCAAATTGTATCGTTCAAATAAGGCTTCGCTACCTTTAGCTTTAAGCTAAGGTTTTTCTGATTAAATCTTTTCTTACTGTTCAGCTCTAACTTAAAATTTAGCTAATTTTAGTTTTAAGGTGCTGCTTTGTTACAGTTATTTTATTAGCTTCTGTTTTGCTAAATTTAGGTTTTAGGCTATTATTTTTATAATTTTATGTTTGTGCTACAGTTCACTTCAGATAGCTTTTAGCAACTGTTTTGTTACATTTTACTTTTGGTAAACTTTTACTATTTTTTGCTTTTAGCTAAAACTTTGCCAAGTTTATCTTTCAGTTAAGTCTTTGCTACCCTTAGCTTTAAGCTAGAGTTTAGCTAATTTAGTCTTTTGCTACTGTTCATTCATTTGTTAGCTACAATTTTGCTAAATTTAAGTTTTTGGCTACTATTCTTATCATTTTTTGTTTATACTACAGTCAGCTTTCGTTAGCTTTTAGCAACTGTTTTGTTACTTTTTGCTTTTGTTACCCTTTTTTATCTTTGTTTTTAGCTAAAGCTTTGTTAAGTTTATCTTTTAGCCACAGTTTTGCTCATTTTAGGTTTTTGCTACTGTTCTCATTTAAATTTAGCTACAGTTTTGCTAATTTTAGCTTCTGTTCTGCTTGTTTTAACTTAAACGAATAACTTTTTTGTGTCACAGTTCCAGAAGCACTGAATTTACAAAAATTTGTAAATAAAACACAAATGTTTCTAAATTTTAATATTTGATTAATTTTGTCTGAGAAGAGCAGCCAACAAGATAATAACAAATCAATGAAGTCGTATTTTGTGTGGTAGTCTTGTACAGATAAATAAAAATATAACAATCTGTCTCGTCTCTGACCCAGAGAGTCCGGCGCAGCTCTGCGTCAGGCAGCTCTGTGGCCAGTTTGAGGTTCTCAAAGCTGATTTTCTCCCTCGGCCTCTGATTCCAGGCGAACAACACGGCGAGCTGGAAGGTCGTGACCTCCAGGTCGTACTGACCCACCTCGTTTTTAAAGGTGATCTGAGCAGAAAAATGTAGCCACATCAAACACTCACAAGCTAAAACAACCGCCCCTTTGCCCGTTTTGTTTTTAAATGATCTGCTCACGATGCCGTTGGACATGAGGTGATGCCAGTGGAGTTTACGGCCGCTGTGATTCCTCTTGTAGAAGTCCTCCACTTCAGGGATGAGGTCCTCCAGCTCCGTGGGAAGAGAGACAAAAACCTTTTCGCTGCTCCGCGACCAAGCTCCAGCGTTCAGGATCTTAATGTTCACGCTGTCCGCTGCAGGGAGAGGGACGAGGAAGAGATCTAATCAAGTCCACATGCGGTTATCTTCCCCTCACCAAAAAGTCATATTTGTGTTTTTACGCTAAACAGCAAACCTAAATTAATAATCTCTTTGCACCATTAAAATGAAGGAAAAGTGATAGCTCAACTGTTTCCTTAACTGAGTTGCTACCAAGTACGGCAGGTGGTTGTACCATATAAGCATTTTAGAATCCAAAAATATAAATTTTTATTCTTCTTAGTGTAAATTAATTTTAATTTCTGCTTGTAGACATTTTTATTTCAGTGCAGACTAGTCATGAATATTATTGTGACCAGGAAAAATTGCTATTTATGAAATCTAAAATAGTAAACAGAGACATGACGTGTACTAAAAATGCCAAATATAGAATTTGCTTAATATTTTGGGTACCTGGTAGGGCCAGCTTGTTGTGTTTGTGCATCTCTTTGAAGACCTGGTTGAGGTCCTCGGAGACCTTTATGTCCTGAAACATCCTGGCGAGCTTGTTCACATAATCAGCAGGCATTCCCACCTCCTATGACGACAAACACATATTTTTGTATCGGTTCTCTGCCTCTGGAGATTACGAGTCTGAGAAGAGTCAGACTCACCCGTAGCCACTCCACCATGTTCTCTTCAATCTCGCTGTCAGCTGAGATGTCCAGAATTAGGCGCCTCGTTAGGTGGGCTTTGTGGTAACGCATAAACACGTCTTTGTTCTGGACGTACTTCAAGACTAAGAGCTGCAGAACAGAAAAGAAAAGATGCAATCCATAAAAAAATAAGTACAAAAAAGTACAAAAGCCGACTGGATTTTAAAAACTCACCACTTCTTTGAGTTTGAGCTCGATTTCCTCTGAGGTGAGTTTCTTGCTGAGGGGCGTTTTCCTCAGCAACATGTCGCAGTAGTTGGCCAGCAGCTCGGGACACTTGGACTCTGGCTGAGTCTTCATCCCCACACTGGTGGGCGGAGATGTACAAACATGTTTACATAAACTTCACAAAACGGTGCGTAACTTTGGTTGGTGGTGACTCACCCCTTCTGTTTCATGGGCAGCTCTAGTTTGAAGATTGTAGCATCGTTGACGACAGCCTTGTAGGCCTGAGGAGAGAAGAAAAGACTTTATGAAGGTGCAGCACAACACGATACGTGGGAGAAAAGTTTTGTTTTATTTTCTCTGCTTTTCATCAACTTGTATTCCTTGAAGGAATTCCAATCACCCACCACCTTAAAGGACAATTTATTACAGCTCCAGCAGAGACTCGGGACCTGGCAACTTTCAAGACAAGAAAATTTAATTTACTAATTTTTACTAATCTTAGATTTTTATTTTAAATTTAAATTTAAATAATTAGATTTTTGGTGTTTTTTTTTTTAACCTGAGAGCCCATAAAGGGACATGGGAAAAACAAAAACAGATCCTAACTTACTTTTGCAAGATCCTACAAACGTTTCTTGGGATCCTGCAAAAAAGTTTCTCAGGATCCTGCAAAGGTTTCTCAAGAACCTGAAAAATCTTTCCAGGACTTTTGCAGGATCCTGAGAAACCTTTGTAGGATCCTGAGAAACCTTTGCAGACTCTTGCAAAAGTAAGTCAGGATCATGTTATTTATTTTTTCCTTATGTCCCCTTACGGACTCTGTAAGTACAGACTCTGTACTGACAGACTCCATACTTAGGGGCTCTGTACCATAGTAAACGTATCACTAAGATATAAAACATTTAAAAAGTTGTTGATAGGGAGTAAAAAATTAGAAACAAATGCTAATGATTTGTCTTTTAAAATTCAATATTTTTCCTTAATTGTTAGGTATGAATGTTCTAAATACTACATAAAATATAATAATAATATAGTAATAATAACGCATTCTACTTAAAGATGCCTTTCAAAACTTCCAAGGTCACCTTACCTTCCATCAATAATAAAATCACAATAGAACAGTAACACAATAAAAACAATACAATCAATTAAAATAAAATATTCATTTGGAAAACGTCATTAGTATTTCTATACGATTCATTTGTAATATAACATCTGTTTATCGTGATGTAAATTGATCCTGAGTGTCACAAAAGGTGCCAATAAATAAAAAAAAAGTCTTATTAATAACATTTTTTTCAATAAATATTAACAGCTGTTTCATTCAAATCCAGTGGTGGTTAATATTTAAAACAGCCAGGTGCGTGTTGTGTTTTAAAAAATAAAAGCAGACCTTATCTCTGGCTGTGAGGAAGCGAGGATCGTCCTGGAAAGCCTCCTTAACCAGCTTACTGAAGCGGTTAAACAAAGTTAGCAGCTGCTCCACGTACTTCTCAGAATCCTGGATGAAAACACACACAAGACTGCTAACGATGTTTTTCTTTTGTGTTAGTTTTGATCTAAAATATGTGACAAAGTGAACGTACGGTAGTGATGGTCTCAGCAGCAGCCACCATGTCTGCCAGTCCTGCATTAATGATGTGTTCCTCTAAATCCTTCAGCATCGGCTCAATCCCACTGGGAACTTTATCCATTAGAGAAAACATCAGGTGCAGCTCTGATCAGGGAAAGAATAAAAAAACAGTGCATTTTGTTACTAGCAGTTAGCAACAAAAATACCAAACATTCAAGTGTATTTTTTGCGTCAGAACAGCAGATATCCAGTATTTGGTGTTTAATTTCCAAACCTTCTTCTCCCCTCGGCAAGAAACCAACACTCAGAGAAGTTATTTCTATTTTTAAAGCCTAGCTGGATGCAGTGATGAAACTGAAGCCTCAAACAGCAGCAGATATTATTCTGAGTCCAGCAGAAGCAAAGTTTCACTCACTTTCCGTCTCATTGCATTTGATCATCCCAGGACATTCGGCTAAGATGGTCTCCTTGAACGACGTCACCAAAGCGTTAACACAACACTCCATAAGCTGTGAGAAAAATAAACAAACAATAAAAAACTACAGTAAAAAGAGGTGTAGCATTTCTTAAATGACAGAATTGGAGTCATTTTGGTCAAAATCACAACAAATTTGAGCTCAAAATCAGATAAAATATCATCTTATTTGTTTAGAAGGCAGTTAAAGTCACTTACTGCTTGTACAGAGTTACATTCACGACACGTTTCTAAATATCTCAGCGCTCTCTTCTCCTCTTCTCTTAGCTTTGCGTCGGCCTGAAGGGAAACGTAAACAATGAACAAAATGTAATAATTAATATTAATACATTTACACACATCAGAGCGACAACACTACTAGAGGTGTAACAATACATCACATCGATATATCAATTAAAATTATTTCATTACATTGAGGCAAAAAGAAAAAATTGATCCATTTCGTCGTCATATGTCGATTTAACATAAATCACTGTGTTAGAAAGATCACATCATATCGACAGCAGACTTGTGAACTGAATCAGAACCGTATCGTGACATTTTGTGATATTGAGAAATATCGTATCATCCGCACAAATCGATATATCGGCTCGTGATAAATTTGGTGATTTATGCCCCTATTTCCTACAATAAAAACTTCAAAGTTTTATCTTTTCTCTACAGATCACACAAGTTTTTTGTTTAAATAATGAGCATGAAAGTCAGCAGGTGATTTGCATTCCTTTAAAGAAGGCTGTTTCTGTAATTTTATGGATTTATTTGTAGAGAAGTGTATTTTTATTCACTATTGATCTGTTTTTTGTTATAACCTCAGATTGTTTCCATATATTATTAAGTTTTTGAAGTTTTTGTCTGGATGTTTAAATTTTTTTATGGAGCTGCATTCGAAGCGTCACCTGGTGATAATGAATGAGTCGAAACTGCAAAGTAAACCAAACATCTTCCTTCATAACAATCAAATCAAGTTATGGTGACGTACGTATTTCATGTAGTTTTGTACACCGTTTTGTTGCAGGTAGGACGGAGCCTGAGTTCTGTAGAACCTCTCCGTGGAGTCCAGGTAGGCTTTCTCAAAGTTGTCCCTGTAGATCTTCAGCTTATCGTCGGGGTTAGAGCACAGGTTGACTGTTGAGAGAAGAAGGTCCAGAAATATTTCATCGTTTACCACTGCACACCTGCACTGTACTGTTATCTGTGGCTGGAGGCCTGTCTTATAATAAACTGTTAGAATAACTTTTTTATTCCATTATATATTGATTACAAAGAAATTATGAGCTGGCAAAATAAAACAAAATTAACTGTAGTGAAAAGAAAATGTAGAAATATAGATTTTTTTGTTAAATAAAATTTGCATAAAAACAACAAAGACTCCATCTAACACTAAAATACTAGATAATCTTCATAATCTACATTTTAACCAAAGTTTTTTTAACAGGAATGTCCTCAGAAATTACCATTTTAATTCTAAACCTTTTATTATTTTTTTATTCAGATTGTAACACAGAAATATCGTATTGTCATCTAAACAAATCAATATAATATTGTATCGCGATAAATCCAGTGATTTACACGCCTGTTTCCTACAATGAAAAACTTCTATGTTTTGTCTTATTCTTTACAGAAATTACCTTTTTAATTTGAAACCTTTAAAAATATTTATTAACAATTTCCCTCTTCTTAAATAAAAGGCAGGAATTCCTGACGATTAGCTTTTTGCCAAATTTCAACAAACTTTGCATCATTTTAAAGTGTTTGAGATGGAAAAATTTAAAGCAACTCATATAGTGACATATTTTGCTAACACAGGTCAAAAATGTTAAAATATTTTACGTATGTTATGAATTAAAGTGTTAATATACTTTCTTTATTTTTAAGATCCATTTGAGTGTATCAAACGAACAATAAAATAATCCTTCTGTTCTTACCGTACGACTCGCGTACGCCAATAACAAGCTGCGAGTCGAAGGCCTCCCCCAGCCGCTCGGCGTGCACCAGCTTCATGGCGCTGTCCTGCAGGCGACTCTTTATGTTGGAAAATATCGACTCGTTCCACGTGTCCAGCATCAGCTGCACAAAAACACACATAAATGCAAATTAATATGATCAGAATTGATTTAATTATCTGCTAAAATAGATCCTGAAGATTCCTATATGAAGTTGCTCTCATTATTCCTCCTTATTTTTTGTTATTTTCCCGGTAAAGTTCGTCGGCTCAGTCTGCGCTTTTTTCTCCCTCCCCTCCTCTCACCTTGCGTACGATGCTGTCCTCCATGTTTGTCTTCTTGTTGCTGCCTTGTTTCCCCATCAGCGTGATCTCCAGCTGGCAGAAGGGCTTGGGCAGGATGTCGCACTGCGTGAAGAACTTCCTCCACTCTGCGATGTAGGCTTTCAGCAGAGCCGTGTCGTCCTGGTGGCTCAGAACGCGCTGCCGTGGCAACAACCAAAAGTTTCAGAGACGAAACAAAATTCAGAAACAAACATCCAGATTTTCTGCCTCGTGTTGAAAGCGTTAACAAAAAATATCTGAACAGATCCTGCTGCATCTGGACAAATAAGAAAAAAAAAGTCTATGAAGCCAGAACTTACAGTTTGTGCTTGTTTAATGAAGTCGAGGATGTCTTCTTTGAGGGCCTGGTGGATTTTAGCCGGACCTTTGTCGTCCCATAAACACACAGCATGGACATCTCTGCAGAAAAAAACGCATTAAGTAACTTCCTAAAAGTTAATATTTTTAAAGCAAACAAAATTCAAACATCTTTCTAGATTAAACATCAAAAAAAAAAACAAGTAATGAAAGAGAAGGTAAAGACATACAGATAATAAAACCCAACAGTGGCTCTCCTGTAACAGAAGGTTTATAGAAAGTATGTAGGTATCTAATTATTTATTTATTTTTTATTTATTCTTCAAATAAAACTTCAAAGTCTATGACTGATTTAAATCTTAAAAAATTATTAGTTTATCCCAACATTAGTCTTGAAAAACGCCAAAAGTCAGTGCAAAATCAAAGATATGCACTTTAATCCTGTGTTCACTTTTATAATCTTTTGTTTTTTTCTGAAATGTCTTAGTTCTGCTTTAAAGTGACATCCTTCAAATACAAAACGTCAAAGAAAGATCTTTATATTTAAGAAACTTGGTATAACAAACGTGATTTTACCCATTTTGTCACATCAATGGCATATTTTCTTTTGAATTTGGCTCAGCCGAAGTGAAACAGGAAGTGACATCAAAGGGGAACTCTTTAAGAAAAGGTCTTTGTTTAATGAAGCAACATTATTTGAACTCTTGACTCTTTTTCATCATTTTCATAATCTGAAGAAACATCAGATTCTTCTCTACAGTCTGTTATTGTAGCAACACTGTTTACATGCAGACATTCCCCTTTGACATCACTTCCTGTTACAGAAAATGCAAATATTTCAACAACTGTTCATCCCAGCGACATGAAATTTGTTTAGCAATATTTTATTAATGTCATCTTTCTAAAAATGAATACAAATGTATTACAAAAATTTGATGTCACTTTAAAATAATCCCATTTTGACTCAAACTATCTTATTGACCATTTTATAGTCAAATAGGGCTGCATGATATTAGAAAATCTTGCAATGGCAATAATATTTGTAAATATTGTGACGATTAAATCAGTGGTGATGTGTCTTTTTTTCTTTCCCAACTTTCTAATCTGTTTTTCCTACTTTATGTGACCTTTAGCATTTTTGGCAACGTCATTTGTGTCTGGTGTGAGACTCTGTTCTAGTGGCTAAATATTGCATTAGCATGAAAAATACAACTTCAAAACTCTTCAAAGACATTAGTCAACAATTACTGCACTCCAAGCAGTTCTTTGATATGAATATTGCGACAATGATTTTCTTGGCTATTGTGCAGCCCTAATCATAGCTACTTCCTGTTTTCAGGGTTGGTGTTTCACTCTGGTCTTTTTGGTCCTTTCCATCTGCTTTTTATTGACCTTTACATGCAAATGTATTTATAAATTGTTATTGTTATTTTACATTGTGCAAGAGAAAGGCTCCTGACGTGTAATATTCCTGACATGAACACGAGTTAGCATTTGTAAAAAGGTCTAAAATATATGTTTACCCTTTATGAAATGACAGAGAGAAATCTGTGAAATAAATTTCATAAACCAGCATTATCTTCTGCGGTTTTATCTCTGCAGAAATGTGCAAATTAACCCGAGAGAGAACTCAAGGTTCTGCAGTTCTTTGCTGAGAACAGGGAGGCTGAGCGGCTCAGTTCGTAGGCAGATTACAAAATGAATAGAGGACAGGAGCAGTGTCCAACTTTCTGATTCTAATAAGGCCGTGCTTGGCTCTGACTGGAACCATTAGAGCTGCAACTTAACTGTGTCTTTGGATAGTTTCAGAGAATGTTTGATCTTATTTATGAGAGCTGTTCTAACTGAAACCAGACCCAGCCTGGCCCAGTTAAAATATCACTCGCAGCTCTTCTTAACGGGGGAGTTGAGAGGTGCAACTTCTTCAAGAATCAACTGAACTAGCGAGTCGTGTTTTCCATACAGATTGTTGAATAAAAGGTTGTGTCGCAAACCTACAGTTAATGAAATGGATTTAAAACAAAGGCAGAGAAGAAAGCGTCTCTTACGAGAACAAGTCGAACCATTGTTGTTTGGTGACAGCCTCTTGTCTGAGCAGCTTGAGGACGATGGGTCGCATCAAGTCCCACTTGTCCTCAAACTGCAGGGACCCCTTGTTCTGGAGGAGAGAGATGTGAAACAGGTGGAGGAATCAGACAAATTAAAGCATAGGACAATAATAACATAAAAAATAACAAAAAAATTCTTGAAAAGCTTTCCACAAGTTTTAGGTGTGTTTCTGTTCAACTCTGTGCCCATTCATTCTGTTTAGTGTTTATAAAGTCAGTTACAAAGTATGGACAAGGTCTGGCTCAGAATCTTGTTCCAGTTCATCCTAAAGGTGCCTGACTGGGCTGAGGTCAGGATCCCGTCACGTTCATCCACATCAGAGTCAACAAATCGCATCTTTATGGTTCACTTACAGGAAGAGATCAAATAAAAATCCTTGTGAACAAATCAAAAATCTGTGCTTTTATTTTGAAGGTCAGCAAACATCCAGTTCAGCCTCTGTGCGCACTCCACTGGTAGCCCAGTTTGTGAGAAATTAACACAAAACGTGCACTGAACACAAACCTTTTCACCAGGATGTGGATTGATAAGGCTACATCCAATTTTTTGCTTAAATCTGCACAAGATAATTTAAATGTGACATCAGACTCCAGCATGAGCAGTACACAATCCTGAAGAGACCTGCAGAGGATGCCCCACCCAGCACTCTGTGTTTACCTGCCTACGCAGGTGCAGAATTTCACTTCTAGGCTGAATTCAAAAACAAAGCATGAGTGCTCAGTTTGTGGAGAAAAGTAATAATGATCCTCAAGAGGGAGGGGAGGGAGATTAATCTGCATAAACAGAGCATCTCATGCACACATGCTCATGTTCAAACCCAAAAAAAGTTAGATTAATTTCAAGGAAGAATGTGAAATACATAAAATACATATAGTGTGTGTTTTTAAAATGATGTTGATGTTTGAAATAATGCAAAAAAAATAATCATGCATATTAATATTCAATACTGTATTAGTAGATATAAACTGTTGTATTTGGCAGAACTGCGTTTAACCTGTTGGTCCGGCCCAGTTTTGCTCAGGGCGGGGAATAAATACAGTTGCCCACCCCTGTTTTAATCCTTGAAGCAGAACATTGTCCAGAATGTCCTGAGCTGCTGAAGCATCAAGACTGCCCAACACCTGAACACAGGTGTGGCCAAGACCTTCAAGTCTGCAGAACTTAAACCGAGTCCTGATTATCTGTTCACTTAAAACTTTCCTCTTTGAAGAAGGCCTTCCAGATAGGCTTTGGATTCAGAAGAGAGGTTAGCTTGTTGAAATACAACACATACTGAACCAGCTGTTCTGTTGGAGGGGGTGTTAAAACGAGGTTTCTCGTGTCAAAGTTTAACAGTGTTTTGTTTTTTTTCCCTTCAGTTTTCAGGGCAGGTTCTTCTCGGGTTCGTCGTCGCAGGAAATGTCTAGATGGGCTGCGTCTGGGCTTTGGTTCCGAATTAGAGAGAGGTGAGAGTTTTGATCCGAGGACGGGTTCTGCCGAGGTGCACAGAGTGGTGGTGGGTGGGGGGGCGTACACGATCGGGGTAACAAACCCCGGTAGAACACCGGACTTCAGCTGCGACAACTGTGACTTCAGCCGCAGCAAAATGTGAATATTTTGTCATAAATTGTATTTTTAGCGGTCGTGACTGGAAGCGGGGACGCTGGAGGCAAACACCCGAAGCTAACCTCAAAAGATACAACGACCATAAACGTAAATAAGCACATAAATACGGGAAATATTAAACTGCTTCTTACCTTCAGCAAATTAGGCGACGCCATGTTTCTTCAACTTAACATCTCGCAAAGTCTCGCGAGACTTGCGTTCGTGATTAGGTAATGATAATCCAGAAATAAACCCTGCAGCTGCTAAAAACATCTGAAAACACTGTTCAACACTAAATCCTCTGCTTTTAAGTTTAATATCTGACCCATTAGTAATATTTATTTTTAATATTTAAAAATGTACCCAACATAATCCGATGGAACATAATTTTTATTCAGTGGAACAGTTAATTTTTCTTTATTTTGTGCGTATAAGTGTAAACCAATCTGATCTATAGATCATAGAATGTTATTATTATGAATATTAACGATGATAGGATTGCTTGTGTTGCCGCTGTGAAAATGTATTCTTCGAGTACTATAAATGTATTTGTAAATTAGTAATATTAATTACTGAAAAGTAATAACAACTTTTATAATGTCAGTGTTGTGGATGGTGTCTGCACTGACCTAACAGCGTTGAGATGATCCATCTTTCTTCTGTACGTTTTTCTGTGCTATTTCAACAATTACATATCAAAAAGTTCAGCTCATCTATGCCATGGATGCTATGACCTTTAGTAGTTCAGCAGTTCATATTTTTCAACTTTAGTTTTTTTGGCCTCTTTGTTCTCATTGAAAATGACTGGAGCTTCTTCAACATCCTTAAAACCCTTCAAAATTTTCATAAATCGTTACTGTTCTTTTCACCTTTTGGTTCTGCTGCATTTTGCTAATTTCAGCTTCCTTCAGCTCCTCTTTTTTGCTAATTGTAGCCTTTTATGCTTTTTCAGCTATCTTTCAGACCCCTTCTGCTACTAATTTAAACTTTTTTGTGCTTCTTTAAGCTAATTTAAGCTATTTTCGTCTTTTAAGCTACTTTTTTAGCTGGTTTCAGCTAACTTTAGCTTCTTCCACTAACTTCACCTTTTTTGCGATAATTTCCTTTCCTGCTTATATATCAGCAAACATGCTCTGTTTTTTAATTTCAGCTTACTTTTAGCTATTTTCAGCTTGTTTCAGCTACTTTTAGCTATTGAATCGTAGATTGAAACTTTCTTGTACTTCTTTCATAATTTTTCTGCTAATGTTAGCTTTTATTTTCATTTTATCATTTGTTTGCTAAATCCAACTGGAACCATTATGTTTAGCTACATTTCTGCTCTGTTCAGCATTTTCTGCACATTTTTTCTTTTTATCTACAGATTTTTCACTTATTTTCTTTCTTTTCAGCAAATGTCCAAATTCAACTCACAACAATAACAGTTTTGTTATTGAACATTTTCAGCTTCTTTAGCAGCTTTCAGCAAACATCTTTCAGCAATAAGCTGTATTTTCACAGGAAATGCGGATCCTCTAGTTTTGATTAAAGTTCAACAAAATGTGAAGATAAGCATCTTCTGAAAGATTAATTAAAAAAATGATAATCTAATTAATTATAACACAAATATAGTTCAAACGACCCATCTTTTTTATAAGATATTTATTATGTATACTTTTTTTTTATCATGTAAATAATGAAAAAGTAAAGGCAACCATTTTTAGCTACTTCTTCTGGCAGATCTTAAGCCTGGTGCACAAACAGATAAAGAAAAGAGTGATCTTTGCCCTCTGAGACAGTTAATCATTCAGGATCGACACAGTGGCGGTCGAGGAGCTAAAAGCCTTAAATAGCTGCAGTTTGGTGAGGTTTTTCCACCACAGATGAGGCAACATGGCTGATAAACAACCTGTGGATTCATGCAGAAACACAAGCTTTGAGGAGCAAAGCTGTGGATTTCTGACGAGGATCAGGAAATTCAACCCAAAGGATGTTTTCACCTGGTGAGTGAACACGTGGAATTAAAAGATATCATTTATTATGAGGAACTTTATATGATAACAGATTTATCATTAAATAGAGCTCACTTTTAATGCTGTAAATTAAATAAGGTTTATATTTAACCCAGATGTTTGGAGTTTTTCAAAGCAGCATGGTCAATTTGGTGTATTGAATTTGTTTACATGTCTGTTAGCAAAATATCTGACAAACCATTGTACAGATTTTCTTCAGACTCTCAGATAAATAATCATGTTCCTTTTAAAAAAAAGTCTTTAACTCATATCAAGATGGCCTCCTCAGCCAACTGACCTTTAGATGTCTTTAACAGTCAGGTACTGAGTTACTCCTTTGTTTTTAGCTCCTCCTAACAGCTGGTTTGTGTTTTTCTCAGGCAGCTGGCTAAGACCCTGGCCATGGGTCAGGGTCTGGCTTGTCTGATCTGTGGGACAGCCGTCTCCTCCCAGTACCTGGCCTCAGACTTCCAGGTGAACACGCCCATGCTGCAGAGCCTCCTAAACTACATGCTGCTGTGTGTCACCTACACCACCATGCTGCTCTGCAGAAAAGGTGAGTTTTTTTCATGTTTCTCCTCATTTCACTCAGACTAACTTTGTGTTTTATTGTGTCTTATTATAAATGCTGACTCAGCATTCTTGTTTTCTTGTTTGTGCCTCTACGTGTTCATATTTTAATCACATTTCTATCACAAAAGTTGTCATTTTTTAACCATTTTTTGTGTATCAAAACGTTCAGCTTGATCAGTGTTCTAAATCTTTTAATTATTATAACTACAATACTTTTCAAATATTTAGTGTTATTTAGAAAAAATAACCCCTAAATGCATTCAGGTCTCTTCAAAACCTTCAAAAACATTTTTCTCTAAAGTCGTTTCAGTGTATTTGTTCTATTTTTTCTGCTCCTGATCTTAGTTTTTAGCTACATGTCGAATTATTTAAATTTTTGCTATTGTTTTGCTAACTTTAGCTTTTAACTGTGTCTTTAGCTGTTACAGTTATTTTATAATGTTGGAATTTAGCAATAGTTTTGTGAACTTTATAGCTTTTAATTACAATTTTGCCACCTTTAGCTTTTTGCTTATGGATTGCTATTTTTAGCTTTTAAAATTTGATTTTACAGAATTTAGCTTTTAGCTACAAATTTATTATTTTTAGCATTTAGTGACCGATGGTTCATTTTATTTATATTTTTTTTCCTCATTTAGCTATCTGATATTGGAATTTAGCTGTGTGTTTAGCTGTTTTATAAAATGTAGTTTGGGGTTTTGCCACATTTTAGCTTTTAGTTACAATTTAGTTTATTTTAGCATTTAGCTAAAGTTTGTCTAATTTAGCATTTAACCATCATTTTGCTACATTTAGCTCTTATAGCTAATGTTTTGCTAATTGTACTTTTAGTCACAATTTTACTAAATTTAGCTTTTGGCTACAAGTTTGTTCATTTTATCTTTTAGCAATAGTTTCGGTTACAATTAGCTTTTTAACAGTTTTAGTGATTTAAGCTTTTATTTATGATTTGTCTACATTGCGTTCTGTTCTGTGTTTTTTTTCTGTGTGTGTGTGATTATAAAAGTACTTTAAACTGGTTTGTTCAGTGTCCTCTGTATTTATTTGGGCAGCAGCAGTGATTGATCGGCGGTCCGTACTGAAATTCAGGGGTGTTCCCCTTTAAAAACACAGGGGATGGCAATATTTTACAGATCCTCAGGAGAAGATGGTGGAAGTACTTGCTGCTGGGGCTGGTGGACGTGGAGGCCAACTACACTGTGGTCAAAGCGTACCAGTACACCACTCTGACCAGCGTGCAGGTGGGGTTTCAGCTTTTATGGCTTTTATTTGCAATCATACATAGAAAATACGACTTTTATTTCCAGGATAACATGTAAAATTAAATTTAGTTGAACCTAGTTTATTTAAATTTCTTCTGCAGATTAAATGAATGCATATCGCCCATTACACATTATCATGATGTAATGCTGATAAGTGACATTTTGTTGTGTTTTGATGTTTTTTTTTTTTTTTTATGGATTTCACGTCTTCAGTTCAGGCATGAACCTGTAGTTTTCTTGCGTTCCTATCCTCCAGCTGCTGGACTGCTTTGTGATTCCGGTCCTGATGGTTCTGTCCTGGTGGTTTCTGAAGACCCGCTACAGGGTGGTCCACTACATTTCAGTCTGTGTTTGCCTCCTTGGAGTGGGGGCCATGGTGGGCGCCGACCTCCTGGCTGGACGAGACCAGGGCTCCAGTAAGAATCTCTTTCATTTCATTTTAATTTATTTTGTTTTTATTTTTATTATGTAATCCTAAACTTTTTTTGTTTTTCTTTCTCCAGCGTCGAACATTTTGTTGGGTGACGGTTTGGTGATGCTCAGCGCCACGCTGTACGCCATGTCCAACGTGTCTCAGGAGTACACGGTGAAGAACCTGAGCAGAGTGGAGTTCCTGGGGATGGTCGGCCTGTTCGGCACCATCATCAGCACCGTACAGATGTAAGCT
This sequence comes from Cynodonichthys magdalenae, assembly GCA_031762555.1. NCBI lineage: Eukaryota > Metazoa > Chordata > Actinopteri > Cyprinodontiformes > Rivulidae > Cynodonichthys > Cynodonichthys magdalenae. The sequence continues at coordinate 23,357,850 of JARVJO010000330.1, read as the reverse complement.
TTCATCGGTCTCATCGACATCGATCGGTTCAATGTCGTGTTTAAATCAGGTGTGGTTTTATTGTTTTATTTATTCAGGGTGATCCTGGAATGGAGTGAGGTTTCCAACATCAAGTGGAGCTGGCAAGTTGGTCAGTGCCCCACCCAAACTGTGACATAAACATCAGGAAAACACAAACATGCTTTGATTTTTATCAGCAGCTCCACAGAAGTGTGTGAACTCATGAGAGGTCAAGTTCAGAGCACATGTTGAGGATGACTCTCAGCTACTACCATCTCAAATTTCTGCTCAGAATCTGTAAAATTGACTGAGTTACACTCTTGTTTTTAAGGCTTGTTGAAGGTGGTGGCCATCTTGAATAGGGCTGACTCCAAATGTTAACATAGATACGCAAAAACATTGTTTTCTGTGTTTTAGTGAAGTAGATGAAGAAGCATTTTTCTGTAAAATTAAAGTTTTTCTAAGAGCGGCATTTGTCTCCCCTCAGGGCTGCTGTTCGCTGCGTTCGCTCTCTGCATGTTTTTGTTGTACAGCGGGATGCCTGTGGTGATGAAGCTGAGCAGTGCCACCTCCGTTAACCTGTCACTGCTCACATCAGACCTCTTCAGCCTCTTTGTTGGGATCTTTCTTTTCCACTATAATGTAAGGATGTGCACAGAGTCCAGGTTTTTTTTTTTAAATATTATTCTTTTTTTATGTAAACTGAAGTCCATTTCCACCATTCTGTAGAACAAAAAAGTCCAAAATGTCAGAATTAATGTATGAAATACAGAATCATCACATGACTTAGCATATCACAATCATGACTAAGAATTTCTTAATCATGACTTTGCATCTCTTAATCATGACTTAGCATCTCTTAATCATGACTTAGCATCTCTTAATCATGACTTAGCTTCTCTCAATCATGACTTAGCATCTCTTAATCATGACTTGGCATCTCTTAATCACGACTTAGCATCTCTTAATCATGACTTAGCATCTTTTAATCATGACTTAGCATCTCTTAATCATGACTTAGCATCTTTTAATCACGACTTAGCATCTCTTAATCATGACTTAGCATCTTTTAATCATGACTTAGCATCTGAAAATCATGATTTAGGACTCAAAATCATGATTTAGGTCTCAAAATTATTACTTAGCCTACCATAACCATGATTTAGCATATTGCAATCATGACTTAGTGTCTCTTAATAATGACTTAGCGTCTCATAATCATGACTTCTCAAAGACTTTTTGTCTTTGTGATGCTTTCCTGCTTTTCTCAACACTGACTGGTGATCATGTACTTCATTTCCATCCTTTACTAAATATTGTGAAATACTTTAATTTATTTAGATTTTTCGGAACACTCTTCATTACTTGCACATTGCTTTTATATCACTTTTACTTTTGTCTAATAAATCACTGTAATATTCCTTCTTGTGCCTTCTTATAATCCATACCATCTTATTTTTATACTTTTTGTGTCTTTCTTCTGCTTCTTTTGTTCTCGACTTTTTGTCTCGAAGCATGAAGTAATTCTTTTTTTACAAGCATTTCTCAAGCCTTTTGTCATCCATAGTTTGTCAACAATATTTCTCTTTGTGTAATTTTTTTGCACACAATTAGCATACCATAACCATGATATAGCATCAAACATACATCATCCGATCTGAACCAAATTTTGTGTGCATCATCAAGAAGACCTGCTCAACATGTTAGTGTAAGAGTTTGACAGATCACTTCAGCCCCGCCCACTTTGCACATGATTGGCTCTAAATCAAACATACATGATCAGATCTGCATTAAATTTTGTGTGCATCGTAAGGGAGACTTGACAAGATCACATTAGCCCCCCCCTGTCTGTTCATCCTTCCATCCGTCTGTTCACCTTAGGAGATGATTAAATAATGAAGGCCTCTGATGATTCCAACAAAACTGCTAACATTTGGTCATCACTGAAAGGCGATGGGGGACATCAGCGACGATTGGCGTCGAGTTCTATCTTATTACAGTAGGACTCAGCTATAACAAAACTGCTCATACCAAAAAGCAGAATGTCATTTCTTTGTAGTTGGATTTTAGTTTATTGAAAACTCTGGCAATAACTGTGGTGGGTGATATGCATTCCTTTAAGATGCTTCCTCACAGCATCCATCATGTTTGTAAATGTAAATATATATTCATTCTGTGTCCCTCCTCAGTTCTCTGGGCTCTACCTGGTCTCCCTCGTGGTTATCCTCATCGGCTTCATCACCTTCAATGTTGTTCCAACACCTACTAACCTCACAAACCCCTCCTCTTCCTCATCGCTTTCAGAGGAAGGTTGCTATGACAACCCTGTGGCCACTGACAGCGACTTGACTCAAAGTGAAGTCGCTGTTGGAATCCCAGCTGAGGCCAAAGGGGAGGAAGATGAAGAGGGGCTTCGCCAAGACTGGTGGGAGGAAAAGGAGAGGAAGAAGAGTGCTTTGTGGTCATCGCAGCATGTTAACGATGAAGAACTTGCTGTTGAACATAGCACTAAATTGTGAACTACAGCACCACCGCCTGTTAAAATGATGAATGTATTTTTGAACATTTATTTATTGAATTGTTACAGATCAAATAAAAATAAAAACAAAGATGTAAATATTTAATGTAATGTTTTTATTGCCTGTTGCTAAAGGCAAAAGGGGGGGATCATGCATTTCTTCAAAATTTTTAATTATATACAGATACAGTACAGACCAAAAGTTTGGACACACCTTCTCATTCAAAGAGTTTTCTTTATTTTCATGACTATGAAAATTGTAGATTCACACTAAGGGCATCAAAACTCTGAATTAACACATGTGGAATTATATACTTAACAAAAACGTGTGAAACAACTGAAAATATGGCTTTTATTCTAGGTTCTTCCACCTTTTGCTTTGGTTACTGCTTCAAACACTCTTCATTCTCTTGATGAGCTTCAAGATGTAGTCCCCTGAAATGGTCTTCCAACAGTCTTGAAGGAGTTCCCAGAGATGTTAGCACTTGTTGGCCCTTTTGCCTTCACCCTGCGGTCCAGCTCACCCCAAACCATCTCGATTGGGTTCAGG
>JARVJO010000330.1:23337785-23352035 GCA_031762555.1 Cynodonichthys magdalenae | reverse complement strand
TATACAGTATATATTATATAATTTCACAGGTTCACAACATGGAAGCTTTTATTTTGAAATTGACTGGCATGCCTGTTACCAGAATACCTGATGTCAGCCCGCAAAAAAAAAGAAGTAATGAAATGTGTATTTGTGTATTTTGTATTTAGAGACTTCCTGTTGTCATTGAATGTGATTTAGTGGATTTGATGCTCAGTTTCCAAACATTCTGGTTTTGTTGAACTCTTTCACGGTTTTTGTATTCCTGTTTTTTACAGAATCTGTTAAATCTCCATGTGGAAGTGTGGCCTCTCTTCGCCCTCTGTCGCCTCCATCGGCCCGGCTGTGGCGGCTGCCATGATGGCGTTGAGGCGTGTCAGAGACAGGGAGCGCTGCTTGAGTTTGGGTGCGGGTTCTGGACCTTCGGGGCCTGGGTCTGGGAGGTGGCAGTATCTCTGACCCTCCTCATCGTACTGGTACACGCGGATGACGCGACGGCGAGGAGCAGAGGATGAGGCCACCTCCTCTTCTTCCATCGTCATCTCTTTTTCACATCCTCTCACAGCTCCTGCAGATGATTGTTCCAACTCCTCACAACATTCTATTTCTTTAACCTCCTTTGGTTTCTCCTCTTCCTTCTCTCCCCTCACCTCCTCTTTATTCCTATTCTCCTGCTCACCTGCTGCCGCCTCTTTCTCCTCTCTTTCATCTAGAATTTTATCTTCATCTGTTTCACTTCGAAGCTCTTCATCTTCTAAGTAGAAAAAGCTTTGAGGGGTTTCCTCCTCATGACTCCCTTTAAATGCTCCCACGCCTCCTCCCGCCTCCTCTTTCTCCTCTCTTTCTTTTAGAATTATATCTTCATCTGTTTGACTTTGAAGCTCTTCATCTTCAACGTAGAAAAAGCTTTGAGTGGTTTCCTCCTCATCACTCCCTTCTTTAATTGCTCCCACGCCTCCTTGCACCTCCTTCATCCTCTCCTTTGTGTAGTTGCATCCCTCCAAATATGCAGTGTTTCTCTTTTTCTCCTCCTCTCTGTTCCGGAAGCTTCTTTTGGGTTTGGCGGGCGGAGACGGGGTCGTCACCGACTCCCTGCTCCCCACATTCCCGCAAATCGGAGATTCGTCGTGCGTTGTTTCTGTCTCAAAGTCGTGGCTCTCGCACATGGGTGGCAAGGTTGTTATGACGACCTGCGAGCTGTGGTCCGGCACGTTGGCTTGGCGGCTGCGTTGCTTTAATGACCTCAGCCTGGTAGTGACAGCGTGCCAACACCTGAGAAGTTAGAAAATAGGATTTCATGTTTTAAATAAGATATAAGATTTTTGTTGCTCAATCAAATGTTAGTGCCAATCATAAGGCCTCAACACAGAAACTGAATGAGAATATTCAGTAAGTATTGCCCCAAATAGGAGCATGGAAAGGGAACAAACAGTAGTGGACTGAGTGTAGAGCCCTGAGGAACCTCACTTCTCTTTATGAACATTCTTCTTTCAGTTAGATTTTTTAATTTTTTTGGTAATCCATACATGTTGAGGGTGACTTAGCTACTACTACACCAAATTTGAGCATAATAGCTGTAAAAGTGGCTGTCATCATTTTTTTGTTTGCTAAGTTCGATTAGACATGGTGACCGATTTCGATTCAATGCACAAGTTTGTGATCAATACGCACTGAACATATGACAATATGGATCAATAATTCATTTTGCCTTGGTGTAATTGAATCATTTACGACCTTAGTGACAGTTTTGAGTCACTACAGCCGTATGAGTATTTTCAGAAAATCTGCTTTAAAACCCATCCACTAAATCATGAAATATTTTACTAAAAATCAGCAGCTGGTGATAAAAGCAAGGAATGTCTAAAACTGAAATGTGACGTCAGATAAACAAACCTGAGAACATAGGATCTTGTCAAAGCTCCAGCACTGAATCCCACCACGAACGTCACCAGCACAGACGCCACCACAGCATCTACAAGCTTCACCTCCCCATTCCTGGCGGTCTTCCTGGCTCTGTGAGTTGCACAGCTGTTGTCCTGCTCGTGTTTGTCATCTGTGTTCTGGTTGATGTAACCGACACGGAGCTCGTACGGCCACAGCGTGGATCCCTCTGAGTGCTGCAGGATGCAGTGGTACAGCCCGCTGTGGAGGAGGCTTGGCCTGGGGATCACCAGACTCCCATTGTGGTGCACAAACACAGAGTAGGTGTGTCCAGAAGAAGGTTGAAGGTCTCCAAATGGAGTGTGCCAGAACTGGACCCAACCTGCAACATGAAGGGAAATTAGAGAACGTATCATATTTGCATTTTATTTCTAAACTACATTTCCAAGCGTTTAAATGAAACATTTACTGTATTTCATAACTACCTCCTGAAGAAATTCTTATATTACAGATATTGCTCCATATTTTTTTTTCTTTCTCAGACTGCAGGTTTACTTGTGGTTCCTAGAGTTTCTAAAAGTAGAATGGGAGGCAGAACTTTTTGTTCTCAGGGTCTTCTCTTGTGGAACCAACTTCCAGTTTCTGTTTGTGAGGCACGTTTACTTTTCAAACTAGATTTAAGACTTTCCTTGTTGATAAATCATTTAGGTATAGTTTAGGTTTCCTCAGGTATCCCTTAGTTATGCTGTTATAGGCTCAGACTGAACCAACTTCTGTGAGGGTTGTTTACTTTTAAGACTAGACTTATGACTTTCTTTGTTAATAAATCCTATAGCTGTGGTCGGTTTAGGTTTCTTGAGGTATACCTTTAGATATGCTGCTATAGGCTCAGATTGCCGGTTTATTTGTGGTTCCTAGAGTCGGGAGGCAGAGCTTTCAATTCTCAGTCTCAGTCTGATGCCCTACTTTAGACATTCCTTATTGACAAATCCTATAGTTAAGATTAGTTTAGGTTTCCTGAGGTATCCCATAGTTCTGCTGCTATAATTTCCTCACTCTGCTGCTGTTTTTACTCATTCATGTTTGCATTCACAGTTAAGACCTAAAAGAGACCTAAAAACAAAACACAAAGATATCAATAACTGCTGGTTATTTACAGATATTGATCTAAGATTTGTTGTGGTAGTAGCTGAGAGTTATACCCAACACATGCTCCAAACACTAACACACTCTAAAAAATGAAATGTTGGATTTACTTAACCATGTTATGTCAACTGGTTCCACTTAACTGAGTTGAGTAAATTCAAAGCAAAATACTCATGTTCTTTGGTTAAAAAAACTGGTATATTGCTTTGAATTTACTCAACTCAGTTAAGTGGAACCAGATGACATAACATAGTTAAGTAAATCCAACATTTCATTTTTTAGAGTGCAGATTGCTCTATATTACATTAGAGCAAGGTTAAAATGACTTCTTAGGTTTAACTAAAATTTCTATAACTCCATTATTTCTCAACAATATGGTCTGATGATGAAGGCGGTGGGTGATATGACTCCAGTTTAAGACCAGTTCAAGCTGATATTTGTTATAAAAGTCAGAATTTGGCAAACACCTTTACAGAAAGTCAAACATTGACAGGTTCTCACAGCGTTTCCTGTTTGTTATTTATAAAATATGATGAACTGAATGAGAATCTTCAGTCTCACCTTCATGTTTTCCATCCCCACAGTTTAAAATCAGCTCCACCTCTGGTTGACCTTTGACCCTACAGGTGGGCGCCACAGTCACAGCCCTCCAGTCAGAATCTGCGCTTCTTGGATTTGCTGATCCAGCCAGAAAAGCAATGAAAGTTAACCACCTCGTTAACATTTTAAACCTGTGGATGAAAAAATAAGTCAGCTGAAATTTTATGGTTCAAGTGCAGCGAATGAGTCACAGCTGACAACACAGCCAGGTTAAAGTTACAAACAAAAAGAAACGTTTCTGGTAAAATGTTTACAGGAGTTAAACATTATGTTTTATCAGAAATGTCAGCTTCAACACTGACAAATTTAAAGGTCCATCTTTGAAATGAGCTCATGAAGCGGAGCTTTTAGAGACCAAATAATTTAAATCCTTCAAATATTCACTAAACATCTGTTTAGAATATGTTAAAATATATTTTGTTTACCAATTTGTTTGCTGTAATATATTTACAAGTCACTCGCACAAAATATCTGATTTTTTTTTGTTCATCTGTGCTTAATAAACAGCAATCTAAATTTCAAACTAGAACTTAAAATGTATAAAACTATAAATACCTGATCTGGTCCATGTCCAGTTAGTTGGTTTTACCTTGTTTTCTCCATATTCACACATTTTACTCCTCCGTGTGTGAAATTGTTTGGTCTTTTTTCTGCTAAAGTCTCCAGCGAAGAGTAAAGTGCAGTGTCTCACATGACACCGGGGACGTCTTCTCTGAGGACGTTAAAGATTAATGACAGTGGGACTGTTTCTGTCAGCTGACATCTTTACACCTACATAAAAAAGAGGAGTATAAAATTAGACAGATCATGTATGTGCATTCTGCTTGGTGGTTAAGTCACAGGACTTTGATTTGGGAAGATCAGGGGTTCAAGGTTCGAATCCCGGTGCCAATGTTGGTTCCACAAAGAGTGAGAGACAATAATAAAGCTGTTTGACATCATCCAAGGATGAGAAATGGGCTACTTCCCTTTTAAATGGTGCCACATTTGTAAGGAACATGCATTTTGTGGGGTGAGCAGTAGAGCTGAGTATGTGGGTTGCACAGAAAATAAATTTAACAAATCTTTTCTGCAAAACAGCTTATTTTGCTGTCATTGATCTTCTGGTACTCCCAGGTGCTGACAATCCTGCTATTAAATTTTTTGTTAAACAAAGAAATAGTTTAACAAACACAAATTTCCTTACATTTTTTACCAAGTTAATATGTTCCTCAGTTGACCTTCATCTTCAGTTGAGCATTGTTGTGTTTTATGCCAAATCCGGTCTTCCTTGCGCCTCCTCGTAACTTCTCGTCAGTGTCACCTGAACTATACTTGTACATTTTTTTCCCACTGGTAAAATATTGCAAACTTAACAATCTATTTTATTTCTATATAAAAAAGAGAAAAATGTCCAGTCTGTATTCAAATCAGTAGAATTTCTAGGCTCTGGATGACTCGCCATCTCTTAAATTATCCTTGTAATCACTGCAGCACACCACCAGAGGTCAGGAGTTAATTTAATAGTCTAACAAAAGTTTTTCCATATACACAATAACAACTTTTGGTCTTGTTTTGTTTTATTTGATTTGATATTTTGAAGCATATACTCAAAAAACAAATGTCAAGGTTTTCTCAGTTACTGAAATAAATGCAGAATTACACAGTTTAGAGAGCATAAATGTGTCCCAAATTTTTCAGTTTCTGACCCACAAAACAACAGTGGAGATTTGTGATTCAAAATATTTTGTACTGAAAAATATTCTTATTATGCCACTTAGGAGGCATATTGTCAACTATTATTCGACTATTTTTATTATTTTTTCTACACTTACCAGTATTTTATGAAACTATGCATATTTCTTTAATCAAAAACTTGTTTTTATTTCCATCAAGACATTAGACTTAGCAGATATGATTAAAGGTTTATAATTTATTACCACCAGATTAAATATTTGTTAAATTAATTTAGGAAGAATTTACTGTGGCGTTCATCGCGTCATCGTAGAAAACACAACCTAGCTTATTTTGATTCTGTTTTATGTCTTTACATGATCAACTACCCCCAATTAAAAAATACAGTTACACCTACGTTTATAGATTTATAGATACTGATGCTTTTTCGGAATATACACAGGTGCGTTGCCTGCTGTGAGAACGATTTAAGGTGGAGTTCCTTTGGTTGAATTGCGTTGAAGTTGAGCGGTTTCAGTTTGTCCGTGCAGAACTTGAAAGCATCTCCGGTGAAGGCGGGCTGCTCAGTTTGAGCTCCGAAGCGGTGCTGGAGCTCCTCCTGCCTGGCTGCGTTTTGACTACGAGGGTCGTAAATTTAATCAGCTCCATCCGAAAAGCTTCTGTCACTGAGCTGACTGCCGAGAAGAGGCATCGAAAATCCCTCCGTGAGCACAGAGGCTACAGTGTGAGACGTTCAAGTCAAGGAGCGTAAACAAAAGGTAAAGTTTAATTAGTTTAAGAAAGGCAGCTAGTCGACTTTTTATTTTTTTAATTTCGGTAAAATTTCACCGTTGAGCTTCGTTAATCGAACCGTTATCGACGTTTTTATTAACGTAATTTAGCCACCTTGGTTTAATCAAACAATTTAAAATAATAAAAACTGTTTCCGGCTTTATTAGTGGGCTACGTTAGTTTTTTTTTTTTTAATATATTTTTTTTCCGCAGTTTCGTTTTCTTTTCTTTTACACACGAAGAAGAATCAAACCAAAGCCAAATCAAGCTAATGCTAATTTAGCAAACAAACTTTAGTGACATTTGGATATTTCTTTTCTATTAAATATTTCTGTTTGTTTAATATGAATGAATGTTAAACACACACACATTTCAGATGTGGCTGTGGTACAATGGCGTTTTATACTCAAACATAAAAATTACTTTCTGAAATAACTTTAATGTGTATTATGTTTTGAAGACTAAGCATGTCATCATGTGCATCTCTGCAGGACTTAAAACGTAATTTTATAAAACAAGATTATTTTAGCAAAGTGTAAAAGAATGAACCGTTTGGATGCATCAAAAAAAAATTTTTTTAATTAATTATTTTACACATCTTGTGAAATGCCATCATGTTGTTTGGCTGTCACACATATCTGTGGTACTGTTTGCATGGAACCACGCCCAGGATTATTTTTCTGCTGGTTGAGCCTTTGTCAAACATCTGTGTCAGCTACTGATTGTAAAAAATACCTTAAACAGAACTTTAAAGGTCCAGGTTAAAATTAAGCTGTACTACCACACTTTAAAGTGCCCAAGACATGAATTTCCTTCAAATACAAAAAGTCAAAGAAAATATCTTTATATTTAAGAAACCTGACATAATATACATGATGTTACCAATTTTGTCATGGAAATGGCATATTTTCTTTTGAACTTGTTCAGCCAAAATGAAACAGGAAGTGACATCAAAGGGGAACTCATAAAAAAATGAAAACCCCTGGTTATTTTTGCATATGTCTCAATTTATAATACTGAAATTAATATTGTGAACTAAAATAAGCCTAACCTTTTATCACATTTCACTTCAATAATAATACTTCTAAAATTGTAAACAATATATGCATGTTTTACATGAGTATATTATTATTTTTGTTTCAGATTAGAAACTAGCAACCTTATGACTTTAATCTACAATAGAAAGCAGCAGAAAAGATGGATACCCATGATTCTGACTGGTTTTAGTAAAGTTATTTTTTTCTCAGACTGTAGCTCCAGAATCGTCTAAATGAGTTGCTTTGTTTGCTACATTTAAGTTCAATTTATTACCCATTGGTTTAAGTATTTGCACATTCTCCAGTCTTGTTTGTGTGGGCCATAAATTAGTTTATATTGTTTACAAATGACAACCAGATTTAAATACTTTGTTCTTCTCAGTTTTAATGTTTTGCAAAATATTTATTCAGTCCATAAATGAGTAGAGTTCTCTAACAAAAATGTTTGGTTTGTTATCTTTAAAAGGTATGTTTGTACACACACAATTTTTGTCATTTTTGTGACAGGAAGCTTCTTTTAGGACTGCGCCATCAGAACCATAACTTCATGTTGCTAAACACGCACACAGACACGCTTCATCACGTGTTTACTTTGAGATCTGTGATCAAACATGACTGCCCAAGTTTCTGTTTGTCATCCTGTCACATGGTTAATAGGAGACCTTTTATGGTCGAGTACATTTGTTTCTTGTGCGAGTGTGTGTGTGTTGAGTGCTTGTCTAAGTTTTAATAGTCTTAAAATGTTTTAAAAGCATGTATCTCTGTTATTAATCCTTATCCACGCACTGTGTAGACTCGAAGCAAAGCTTCAGCCTGCAGAGTTTGTGGTCTCGTGGTTTTAAAAGTTGCAGGAAGTGAACACCCACTGTGTCCTCTGTTGTCTGAATTATTCTCTTTGAAATAATTTTTTTAGTTGTGACTCATTTACCAAGATAAGGGGGCAGCTAGTTCTGACTTGTTCCAATTTTTGATGTTTTTATAAATTGCTAACATTAAACTGTCACTGAAACATTCAGCTTAGATGAATATTTTTGTCATTTTTTATCTTAATTAAACCTGAAGTTTGATTTACTGATAATTGCCACAGAAAGCCTAATTTGATAATGGAAAAACAAGCTATAATATGTAAAAACACACATAAATGGGATCTATGCTGAAAAAATGATAGAAATTATTTCAATACTGAGTTGTTCTTATTTTCAAGTTTTCAATCTTAAAACTTCAAAACTGTTTTTTTGTTAAAGGTCGGTGATTTATCACCTGGAAACAAGCTTGTTTTGTCTGAGAATGCAGGTTTAAATGATGTCTTTGGGACATCTAGCCCTGTATTTATAAAGGGGGTTCCTCAAGCTTCATGATGCCAAACATTATGCAAAGGGATTTCCCCGCTCTACGGCAGCCGGTAGAGAAAAATGGTCAATTAATAGATTTATCCTGAAGATACGCCTGTTAAAAACACTTTGATTTAAATGTATATTAGGAAACATTAGTAATTGGGATCTTGATGGTGTTTTCTTGGACTAACCTCATATTGCTAACACGGGCCACAGCTGCTTTATGATGATCCCTCCCCTATTTAGGCGGCACTATGACCCACTTTGACCCTATTTAGAGTCAAAGTGAAAAGTGGTGACAACTGAAAAACGGCAAAACGCGTTGTGGCTGGTTCATTACAAACCTCCGGTGTCTTTGTGTTCAGGAGCAGGGATGGTGGTCCCATATGAAGGCCAGTCCTTCTCCGCTCTGAAGAGGAAATGCCAACAGAATAAAACTCTGTTTGAAGACCCTCTGTTCCCGGCGTTGGACCAGTCTCTGTTCTACCAGAGCAATCAAATCGGACGAGTCACCTGGAAAAGACCCAAGGTAAGAAGAATAAGTGTTCATTTTTTTTCTCCCACACAGCCTGTAAGCTCACTGTTGACTGCTTTAAACTAACCAAACTGACATTCTATAAACAGTGTTTGTACTAATCCTAAATTTTTCAAAGCACCAACAGTGAATTGGGACAGTAGTAGGGAGGGTATGGGGGCTGGTGGCCATGAGACAAGCCTGTATATAACCAGGGGAGATGTTGGATGGACTGAACAGAGGAAGGAATTTAAGGAATTTCTCTTAAACCCTCTGAAGGAAGCTTTGTTTTTGTATTCAGTTGCATGTGTAAAACTTTATTTGCTGTTTTAAATACCACATTGACATATCTCTCTGAGAGATTTTATTTGTAGCTGAGGCTGTTCTGCAGAACTTGTGATACAAATATTTATTAGAGCGTTTTTTGCAACATGCTAAAATGGAGCGCTTCATGTAAACTAGAGACAGCAGGTCTGTTCCTGACTGGCTGCTCTTAACTGAAAGTGTTTACTTCCTTAAATTCTCTCTGAAATATCAGAGCAGTCCAACACTCAACTGAAGTTTGTTCAGTTGTTTTCCCTTCAAAAGGAAATGCGTCAAAGAGTTTTTCTAACCAGAGCTTGCAAACTTTTTATGTTTTCTCTCTCCTTTTTTTTTTTTTTTTTTTTTTTTATACAAGGGCTGCACAATATTGAAAAGACTGACATTGGGATTTTTCCTAATCCTGCTATTTCTCGTTGACGATGAACCTGCACCAATCTTTTGTGCATGTTACAAGCATGTTTGTCTGTATTTGAGTAATTATTTTCTGTTATTGTGCTGGGACTTGTTTCCTTCTGTCATCTGCAAACGTGATTTTTTTTTTTGCCACCTAACTTGATACGACTGACTATCTTGTCTTCTGTTTTCTTTTAATATTACATCTTTTTCTTCAGTTGTAAGTGAATCTGATCATCTTCTTTGTTTTCGTAAAGATTCTCGTCGTCTACCTCCACAGCTGAAGACAACACTTCTTCAAAAAATGTTGCCGTTATTGTGCCAGAAGTTTCACAACAAAATGAAAGCTTTTTTGACACAAGCAACCCGTCAAAATAAAAGCTGTTTAGTGCAATGACTTATGGTTTAGTCCCGAGATAACATGTTTATTCAGTTTGCCTCCTACATCACAGGACCTGTAATGTGACACGCGTACATCGTGATGATGATACTCAGACAATATATCGTGCAGCTCTAGTTTTTACGGTTATAAATCAAGAAAAGGTTTTGTCTAAATTCATTCATAACAGGAACAATTTCTGAGTGACTGTTTACTAAATGAACAAAGGTTGTGTTTTTTTTTTTAGAGGGATGCACGTTGTCTAAATGTCCTTGTTTGTGTGTTTTACACAACATTATTCTCAGAGAAAAGATGTTTTAAATCAAATTTAGCCACTGGCTAGTTTCCATCTGTTGTTCCAGGCCAGGTGAACGCATCAAATGCAGATAGAAATCTAATCTAGTCAACATAAATGCAGTGTTGTCCAACTGGAACAAAATTTAGTTTCATGTTTGATTCGTTTATTGCATCATTTAAAATAAATTTTAGGTCAGCTGGGAAACTGCTGGTTTGTGGCCGCCTGTTCCAGCCTGGCCTCCAGAGAAGCCCTGTGGCAGAAGGTGAGGTTAAAGCAACGACGTATCAAATACATTTTTACCAACAAAGAAGAACCGTTGACCGTATGAGCAGATTTCCTTAAAGCTTACAGTGTGTGGAGAGGTTAAAAAAGCTCATTTATGTTGGAAGTAGCTGCGTTTGAACCAGTTTAAATGCTTTCTACTGAAATGTAGTATTTTCCTGTGTTGTAACTGGGTGTTTTGTTTACATTGTACGTGTAGTTTCTCTCACATGAACACAAAACATTTAAAATAAATTTTAGGTCATCTGCTGCGTTTTACTGAGCTGCTTGTTTTCAGGAGTGAGTTTTGAAGTGTAACTCCAGCTGGAACGAGAGGCTCTTAATGGAATTATTGTTAAACAGATTTTCATCTTGTCTTTGCTGAGGTTTACGCAGCCTCTGTAATATATCCACACACCCATTTAAAGCACTTAAAGAGTTAACCCAGAGTCTGCCAGCAGCTGGTGGTAAATGTGTTTTCTCTCATTCAGTTCTTTCCACTGGGTTTCTGTTTAGTTTTGACCAAATTCAAAACTTTTTGATGAGAAGTCTTTTTTCACTGACCACATTCTGATTCTTAAAAGCATAAACTCACCCGCAGGTCGAAATCCCGTGTGTTTTATGTGCTTTTATGGTCAACCATTAATAATGAGCAGGTAAATAATTAAACAGGAAACTGAAAGTACACCAGGAGATCAATGGTATAGATCTTATTTTAGAGTAAAGGGATAGAACCTTTTTTATTGTTATATGGTTAACATAACCTTTTACACAAATGCGTACCTCACAAAACCTCCAACTACAGTAATGATAAGCATGAACCAAAATAAAAGTCTTATCAGAGTTATTGACGCATTCAGATTAGTCCAAATCTTCTCTGCTTTAATCTCTGTTGAAAAGACAATAAAAAATGATAAAATTGGGATTTTGAGGTGATTACACATACTGCAGTTTCAAAGTTAAAAACAAAAGTAACATTTGTTTGCCAACAATTATTCAGTTTTAATCTTTTAGTGTTTGTCCTAATCGAACAAGCAAGAACTGTTCCAAATATGACATTTTATGCAAAGGAATCTTTTTTTTGAGTTACATTTTTATAGTTTTTATTATCCCTGCTGCCGTGGTAGTTGGGCGATCATGCATGTATTTTTATATTCACTAGTCTGTTAGCAAAATATCACATGAACCAGCAGTCATATTTCAGTGAAACTCTCTGAAACTAAATAATTGTTGTTTGTTTATGTCAAATCAATTAAAGGTGGCCTCCACAGCTAATCGACTTTAGCAACAAAAATGGCCACAATTCAGACAGTTTCACCATTACTGAGCTAGAATTTGGTGTAGTAGTAGCTGAGAGTAATCTTAAACACATACTCAAAGTGCTAATGGATCAAACCAGAGTTTTATTTAAAACTTTATTATGCACTGCAGCCGGCAGAGAAAAACAGCCAGTTTCAAAGGAACTCGAAGATAAGCACTAAAAGGATTGTTTTTGATCAAGAAGGTTATATATTTTAGTTACCGGGATCACTAGATGGTGTCTTTTTTTAATAATCTCTATTATGACAAAAATGTTTTTGTTTTGCACTGCAGCTTGTGCTCATTCCAGCTCATTTAGCCAGCATGGTTCACAAAAAATTACTTTTAAATTACAATATGGTGTAAATGTCCTAAATGCACTCGTGAAAAACAAAATTAAATACTCATTTTTGTAAAGTTCTCAACAAACCTTTACAGATTTACTTTATTACAGATAAGTATTTTGCGATGCATTGTGGTCTAGATGTATCCACTCCTGCATCCAGTTATTTGAAATACTCTAAATGTAGTTCTCTAACTCGAATTGTTTAGCATTAATATAGGAGGCCACAGTAAAGTGAGGATAAACGCAGTAAATTAATTCCAATAATGACCCAGTTCAAGTCCAATTAAAATGTAAAATGACAGTTTTGTTAAAAATACCATTATATTGAATTAAATGTCACAATAATTATGTCCCCAGTGTGTACAGGACGATACGCAGCTCTGCAGAGAAGTCTCTTTCATCAGGAAGAGAAATCCAGAAAAAACAGATTAACAAAGTAAGGCCATCTGCCTCAACTTGTTGTAATGTCAGGAACGTATTCAACTAAACGCACCAGGATAAGAATATCTAGAAAGAAAACACGTGTACTGTAAGTTAAAGCTGTTAACAGTTATAAAAATACTCCTAAATGAAGAGTTAAGGTCAACTGTATGATTAAAATTCACCTCCATCAATATGAAGTCTTTAAAGATGGCTCAAGATCACCTGAGAGGAGCCGAATGTTTGAAACAGTGTCTTTTTATTTTTAGAAACTCGAGAAATCACAAGTAACCCTTCTAGGAAGTTAAACTCACTAAATCTGTAGTTGTGGAGATGATTTGTACTTTAAAGAGCTGTGATTCTGAGGAATGTGAACCGAGCAAAGGTGCTTTTATTCAGTATGGTTTGGTTATTTTTCCAACATCGGCCACTTTGAAAGTGTCTCAAGACAAATGTTTGCTTCTGAGTGGAAAGTTGGATCAGGATTTAGTTTGGGTAGGTGCTGCCCAAAGGAAACACAAACCACCTGCCACTACATCAGCTGTTCACTAACTTTAATGTTTTATCTTGTTTATAATCCAGACATGATATAAGAGGTTTGTGTAAGACAGGTTTCCTCAGAGGTGGTGGTTTTCTGGGTGTGTGTGCTGGTTTATCCCAGCTCTATCATTTGGTTTCTGTCCAGTTCTTCTGTATCTTTGTTGCTCTGTGGTTTGTTTTTTTAAGCAAAGTGTTTTTTTTAATTGGATGGTGGATTTACTTTGTACTTATCTACTTATGGTAGACTGAACACTCGGGGTAACACCCTTCTTCTTATTTTTCCACACCTGGCAGACCAAATCTAACCACCATGGGTCCCGGCAAAACTTAGAGAATACATACTTTATAATAACAAACAAATTTTAAATAATAGAAAGTATTGTCATCTTTATTAAACTTAAAAGCCAGATAAAGCGTCTGCAACACTGACCACATTTAATTTTTCCTTGCAGGAGTTGAGCAGCGACCCCCATCTGTTCGTGGACGGCATCAGTGCCCACGACTTGCATCAAGGCCAGCTGGGAAACTGCTGGTTTGTGGCCGCCTGTTCCAGCCTGGCCTCCAGAGAAGCCCTGTGGCAGAAGGTGAGGTTAAAGCAACGACGTATCAAATACATTTTTACCAACAAAGAAGAACCGTTGACCGTATGAGCAGATTTCCTTAAAGCTTACAGTGTGTGGAGAGGTTAAAAAAGCTCATTTATGTTGGAAGTAGCTGCGTTTGAACCAGTTTAAATGCTTTCTACTGAAATGTAGTATTTTCCTGTGTTGTAACTGGGTGTTTTGTTTACATTGTACGTGTAGTTTCTCTCACATGAACACAAAACAAGCTGCTGTGCAGGGTGTAGTCCTGAGATCAGTTCAGTGTGTTTGGTTAAAAGTCCACAATATATTTGTGTCTCTCGATAATGTAGGTGTGTACCTGTGTGCAAACACATGTCGGCTTTGAATGAGTGTTTCTTAGATTTGTATATACTTTGTAGCAGGGTTCGACAAATCCTATTGCCCGATTGCCCGGGGCAGGTAAAACCCCTTGTCGGGCAGGTGGATGTGTC
>JARVJO010000330.1:23298306-23324510 GCA_031762555.1 Cynodonichthys magdalenae | reverse complement strand
GTGAAACTCACCAAACTCAGAACGTCTCGGAATGTCTGGTGAATTAATTATGAATTAATAATCTGTGGAGCGCTATACGATCTCTTGGGCTCAGTAAATAAAGCAAAATCACTTTCTCAACTTCATCTGCCATTGTACAAAGACCGGCTAGAACAGAGGCTCCGCCCTGCTGGCTTCTTGAGGCGCTTGACACGCGTCAAGCGCCTCAAGAGCAATTTGGACACGCGTCTGACCTCAAAGTGTACGAGCGTCCAACTTCAAGCGTCAGGCGCGATTTTGACGCTCAAATCGCGTTCAGTGTGAACGCAGCATAACTTGTGATACTTCATATTTACTCCTTTCAGAATAAAAGCTTTTCTTTTATCAAGTTAGTATTTTTATAAATACCGTCCGGAGTTATCGTGGTCAAATAGCAAATACTTTCTCTACCATAATTTATACATAGTAAACTTTTGTTTTCATTATTTAGAAATTGTAAAATGTTATTTATTTATTTTTGTCGCTCTTAGTTTGAAGTTTACCTGCTAATGATGCACACATGGTGCCTGTCACGTCTAGCACTGCTTGTAAGAGGGGATCGTTTTTATTTAAGTTTAGTAAATGCTAATTTTTTAATAAACTTAAAATTAACAGAACCTAATTAAGCTAATTGGTTTGTTAATGGTTTCCAAAGTTGGCTACAAAGCTAATCCGCTAAATGAAAAGCTAGTTCTGCTGTTCGTGGACCTGTGCTCACCACTGAATGTTATTCAGAAAAACTAAAATTCTTATACAAGCTACTTGACAACGTTTGCTTTTATTAATGAAGTGGCTGAATCTGGTCGTGTCTCTGATCAGGTGGAGTTGAACAGGAACTACAGGATGCACGTCACCCAGCAGAAGGTCGGAGGAAGCACCTACATCAACTCCAGGTCTGTCTTCCTGCGTATTGACCTGACAGAGGGGCGCTACGTCATCATACCCACAACATTCGATTCGGGCCTGGAGGGAGAGTTTCTGCTCCGCGTCTTCACCGACGTTCTCTCCGACTGCAAGTGCGGACCTGAACCTGTTGTCGGAGTTTAACTCCAGTTCCTGCAGCTTTACGGGACAAGACTGATGTTTTCTTTTTTGTCTTTGTCCTGCAGGGAGCTGACGCTTCACGAACCTCCTCATACCTGCTGGTCCGGGATGTGTGGTTACCCCTCACTGGTCACTCAGGTCCACATCCTGCAGGCGGACGGACTCGCAGGACACGACTCCAATGGAGGTAACTGTCCGGTTCTGTTGTCATTGTTTGATCGTATTTGTTTATTTGTGACGGACATCCTGAATCTCCTAAAGTTAATCAGTTGTAGATGTACGATCAATATTTAGATCATAAAGGCGTCTTTATAATAAAAATAATTTTAAAAACTTTGTTTCCTCAGTCTCGGATCCTTACGTGATCATTCGCTGCGAAGGAGAAAAGGTTCGTTCTGCGGTCCACAAAAGCACCTGCAGCCCCGCCTTTAACACAAAAGGACTCTTCTACAGGAAGAAGGCCAACCGACCAATCAGCATCGAGGTTTGTGTGAGTCTGAGTGCGTCTCTGCGTTGTTGATGTTAAACTCACCTCTCTCTTTCGCTCGATGCGTTTCTCAGATCTACAACCACAACGTGCTCTCCGACTCCTTCCTGGGTCAGGTGACGCTGCCCGTCGAGCAGGGCAAAATCCAGAAGACGCTCCACCTGAAAGGCAAGGGTGATCGTCATGACAACGACCTCCCCGGTACCATCACTCTGACCATAAACACCAGCTCGGTGCTGACCAGCATCTGAGGCAGACGTCTGAGCTCGTTTACGTTTCTCTGCACAGAAGTTAGAATAAAAACAAAAATATATATAAATGTTACAGAACACCTGCTGTGGGTGTGTCTAAATATACTGAAAGTACTTCCTACTTTAAACATTGTTTACGAGGTTTTATCTACAATCACATCTGAAAGATTTTTATTCCATTTTTTTCTGTTTCAGCTTTTTAAATCTTATTTACGTGTCTTGTTAAATCTTATTTACTCCATCAGTGATGGAGTAAATGTTTAATTTTGGACAGATGCACTAAGATATTTTACGTTTAACTGACATTTTATATAGAATGTAGAGAATTATATCCTTTCTTAATCATCTCCTAGCACTTTTTCTTTTTTTTTTTCAAATTTTTAGGACCAACTGCTCGTTCAAAGAAACTTAAGTCACTGATTTGTTTTCTTAACATCAGATGAAAAGATATCAGCATCACTGCATCACGTTTTTGTGGCAGAGATGCAGTTTTTAGTGTTTTTGATGCCTCAGATGTTCGTTCATTTTTACAACAGTATTTAAAGCTTTACAAGATTTTTACAAACATGAGCAACAACCAGCAGTTACAGCGGTTTGTCCTCAGAGGCGTCTTGATGAGGTCAGAGGTCAGGTGGATTTGAGCAGACGGTAAAGCTTCTCTAGGATTTACCAAACCTGAGAACAGAAATCTGGTGTTGATTGTTTACAGATAAAAAATTGAGCCTCGTTTTTGTTGAGTCAGAACCAGCAGCTCCCCACCTCGTGTCGAATGGTTCATATTTGCTGTCGTGGTTTGTGTTTTTACTGATCCTGTAACATCCCTTAATGACCAAAGTTTACATTTTTCTGATTTTAAGTTGTACAATGTGTTGTGCCACAAATCAAAAAGCTACTTTCTGAGAACAGAGGCGACCTGCTGAGTCAGCATATCAAAGCTGAATCTCTTGCATAAAGCTGGTTTAGTTTCTACCAAAGTCTTTTCTTTCAGCAGGTGGTTTTGTTTCCTTTTTAGTTCCAAATGGCTCATCGTTCCATCCTCTGAGGTTCTTATAAAATATAAACTGTGTATCTTTGGTGCCAAGTGTAATTATTTACCACAGAAATGGCCTTAAGTTCAGGTGTTTTACTGATGCTGTGATGATTCCTGTGGACTTGCTCTGACGACCAACCAAACCGGGCTCTGGACCACTTTTTATAAACGGGTTTTAGTCAACTTCCAGGTCTCAGATGAAGCGTGTGAAAGCAGAGCAGACCGATGTGTTTGTTTTTTTTATTGTTGTTTACTTTTGCATGAATTCCAAGTCTTCCTCCTCCTCCTTGATGGATAATTTGTTCATTTGATGTAATTTAACAGCTCTACAGATTTTTGTTCTTTTTTTTATCCATCAGAGGCGTTTATGAAGGATTTCATGTTAAAAATGTCCAGATTTGGTGAAAAATAAACTTTACTTCCTTAAAAAAATATCAAACTTATTTTTTTTTATGAATGTCTTCACCAGTTGTTTAATAAAAATATGCAGTTTATAAGACCACAGAATGTTTAGTCATAAATTAGAGAAGTCATGATTAAACTAAGACATCATTCTGGGATGCTCAGTCAAATGAGTTGTTTAATCATTTTGGGATGCTAAATCATGATTCTGAAATGCTAAGTCATTCTCGGATGCTATGTCAGCTAGTTATATTTCTGAGATGCGAAGTCAATCTGGGATGCTAAGTCAAGTATGAGATGTTTACTCGTCATTCTCAGATATGTCGTGAGATGCTAAGTCATTTAGTCATTCTGAGATGCCAAGTCTACTTAAATGGTAAGTCAACTATGAGATGCTAAGTCATGACAAAGAAGTGCTAAGTCAACTATGAGATGCTAAGTCATGACAAAGAAGTGCTAAGTCAACTATGAGATGCGAAGTCATGACAAAGAAATGCTAAGTCAACTATGAGATGCTAAGTCATGACAAAGAAATGCTAACTCAACTATGAGATGCTAAGTCATGACAAAGAAATGCTAAGTCAACTATGAGATGCTAAGTCATGACAAAGAAATGCTAACTCAACTATGAGATGCTAAGTCATGACAAAGAAATGCTAAGTCAACTATGAAATGCTAAGTCAACTATGAGATGCTAAGTCGTGACAAATAAATGCTAACTCAACTATGAGATGCTAAGTCATGACTGAAATGCTAAGTCAACTATGAGATGCTAAGTTATGACTGAAATGCTAAGTCGTGACAAATAAATGCTAACTCAACTATGAGATGCTAAGTCATCATTCTGAGATGCTAAGTTGTGACAAATGCTAACTCAACTATGAAATGCTAAGTCATGACAAATAAATGCTAACTCAACTATGAGATGCTAAGTCATGACAAATAAATGCTAACTCAACTATGAGATGCTAAGTCATGACAAAGAAATACTAAGTCAATTATGAGATGCTAAGTCACAACTACAACATGCTAAGTCATCAGTCTGAGATGCTAAATCATGACTGAGATGTTAGTTCAACTATGAGATGTGTAGTCATGATTATGAGATGCTATTTTAGAAATTATGGGAACCAAGTCAAAATGCAGGAATGCTTTTGAAGTATATGAAAATTCTAAATTATTCTTTACTTTAAGTGGCAGAAACCAGATGTACAAATATTTAATCTAAATACTTTATACAAAGTCAAATTATTTCCAGGATGTTAATGATTTGTTCCACTGAAACATGCATCATACAAAGAACACGCAAACACTTCCACATAACCTGTAGGTAGATTTTGTTCCTAAAAACTTGTTTTTACTCTCAGCTTTGTTTAAAGTAACTTGGGAAAAAGTCTGATCTGTTTAACAGTTGAAAGGCAACCTTTTTACAAACACCAAAACATGAAAGTAAAGCTAAAATAAAATATTAAACCAGTCAAACATTTTGTTTATTACAGGCATCACGAGGGACCAGAGCCTCTTCCATTGAAATCACGACCAGACTAATAAAACCTAAACAGTGATTTGACTCGATGGAGATGAAAAAAAAGTGGCATCAAGTTTAAGAAAAACCCAGACAGTAATGTCACGTTAATTAAAAAAAAAAATCTGTTCTATCAATCAGGATTTGAAATGTTACAAAACCTGTAGAAGAGGCCGAGCATTTCAGATATTTTACACAAGGGGCTCCAAACACAAAAACTAAATCACATTAACGCATTTCCTGTACAGGGTTTAAACCCAGTTTACCAAACCTAACATGTCTTTTTCCACAGCGGGGTCTCAAACAAAACAAGCTGAAAGCAGATGAATCTTCACGCCTCCTCCTCCTCACCTTCAGAATATAGAAAATATAACACTATATTTTACAAGAAGACTATCAGGACATCTATTATCTTACATGGAACAGGCAGAGTATGTACAGCAAGCGTGGAACACTCAAAGTTTTGTGGTAAAAACAAAATAGATCAGCCTGAAAACGAACACTCTGGATCTTAGCATGATTTATTTATTTTTATTTAATTTAAACGAATAAGAATTTAGTTTTTCATTCTGAGCAACTCCAATGTGTAGATAAATGTTAGAATGATTTGTTTAAATACTCAAGATTTTTGTTTAAATGCTTCAAAAATGGGTTTAATGAGATAAAAACCTTAAAGTGATGCAAAGTGTTCGCTCTGACGCTGACTCATTAAAACACTTGAGATCCTCTGGAGTCGGTTTTCTGTAGAAATGTGAACTAACAGAAGTCTTTGCTTTTTGGTTCACCTCAGTTTGGAGAAATAAAAGTTTAATTCTAGCCGACTGGCTGACACCTGGTCAGAGAACAAACTGCGGAGCTGAAACTTTGGTAGAGTGTAGTTCAAAGAACTGGAAGTAGGTATGAATGTATCTAGACCAAAACAGAGAATGACCATTAATATCTGTAAAAAACATCCCCTTCATGTCAGCTGCAGAAAAACAATTTAAATCATAACAATTTGGACCCCAAACTGTCAAAGTAGCACAAAAAAATTTTTTTGTATTTTTCATCTTTACTGATTTTGCAATCCCTAAACCCTCGTCTCATTTCCTGTTGTTTCCCGTTCAAACCGGAAACAAAACTAAACACAACACCCGCTGCACACACAACTCATTTTAACCCCTCGTGACCCCCTGTCTAAATGTCATAAAACCAACGAGAAAGAACCCACAATGAAGACATGAATTTCACATTATTTTATTAACCATTTAACCGCTGAGCCGTCCTGCTCCCTGTTACACTGTTTATTTATAAAAAACTGCAGCAGCTAGCTGTAGCACTTCCAGCAGGTTTTTTTCCCTGCAGGAATAATTGAATAGTGTGAAAAATATAAAGGTTTTAAAAAATAAGATGGCGTTCGCTTTATTTTTTTGTGAGAATGAAGTCGTTTTATGACGACAGACACTAGCCGTGAGCTCATCGGTGTAAGGGTGTTAAATTGAATTTCTCCAAACTGAGGTCGTTCAAAGAGCTATCTGCAACAGGTAAGATGTTAACTTCCACAGAACGCTGCTTCGAAACGCTGAACTATCCCTTTAAGTGCTACAAGCATGATGACGTTCGTTACAAACTAACTATGACGAGGCGCTTTGGTCCGGCAGGCGACCGTCAGTCTGGGTCGGGATGGATGGCGTGATGGTGAACGGCACTCTACCACGGTACAACAGCGAGAAACATGAGGGGGGCTTTCAGAGGTGGTCTGTGGGTGATGATAAACTGAAGCGAGCGCAGCTATCATGACCGAGGGCTGTTCTGGACCGAGTCTGCTGAGCCCTCCTCTTCGTCCTCATGAAGGGGGCCATTGTGCCTTTCCTGCCTGCCTGAGGTCGCACTGTCCCTGGATGCAGCTGGACTGCCAGTCCCAGGCTTCTCGGGGCCTCTGGAGGCCTGGTGTCTGTTTGAAGGGGACGGGCTCCGGCCCCTCCCCTTTTCCCGAGTGTCACTGTTTCTCCTGTCGGCCCTCCTCTCCGCTGCCGAGGACTTTTTACTTCCTGCCTTCTGTCCTTCGTCCTCTTCATCATCAGAGTCGATGCGGTTGAGTCTTTTGCGGATCGGACGATCCTCTTCTGATGAAGATTCCGAGTCCTCAGTTTCCTCCTCCTCGTCCGTCGAAGGTCGTCGTTTCTTCAGCATCTGAGCGAGCCGTCTGCGCCGCTGCTGCGACAGGATCTCCCTCCTCTTCCCCCGGCCCATCTTCTCCAGGTCCTCCTCCTCTTCCTCCTCCTTCTCCCGCGATAACCTCCTCCGCCTGTCGTCGTCCTTCTCCAGCTGCCTCCTCTTCGCTCTCCTCCCTCCTTCCCCTGTGTCCTTCTCCTCGTGTCCTCTCTGCCTCTCTCTCCTTCTCCTGCCCCGGAGGTCCTTCTGCTCCTCTCTTCTTCTCTTTTTCACTCTCCTCTGGTCATCTTCCTCCTCATCCTCGTAACCGTCCTCTTCGTCGGAGTCTTTGGACGAATGTGACACTGAAGGGAAGAAGATGGAGACGTGAACTAAATCCTGGTTTGTAACGGGAACCTTTAAATAAGGAGGAGACACTAACCATCGCTGAAGTCGCTCGACAGGCGTTCTTTGCGCGGTCTGCCCCGGCGTTTCACGTTGACCCGCTCGGTGGAGGGCCTGGAGTTGTCCGACGACTCCGAGGTCTCCCTGTAGTTGACCTGCTGGCGCTGGCCCCGCCTCAGACCCCGCCTCTTTCTGTCCGCGTCGCTGTCAGTCATGTCGCTGAACTGATCCGAGTCTGACGGGATCAGAAAACATTCTGTGTTTGCCGCACTTTTGAGATATTTTGCTAACAGACCAACACAAAACCATTATTTCCCTCCTCTCAGCACAAACCCACCCATCTCTACGTCGCTGTCTTCCTCCTCTTCCTCGACGGAGCGTCTCCGCCGCCGTTTCCTGCCCTGCTGTCGGGTCTTCTTTGGTTTATATTTCGGCGCCCCTCTCGGCCCCCGTTTGGGGCGTGTCCCTCGGTCCCAGCTGCCGGCGTCGCTGCCGGCGTCCTCTTCTTCCTCCTCCCCGTCGTCGTCTGCCCCCGACGCGCCAAACTCCTCATCCTCGGAGCTGTGAGAGGAAGAGGAGGCATGAGACGACCGCAGAGGCAGGTGAACAGAACCCCGAGGGGGGGAGAGGGGGAGGGGACTCTGACCTGTTGCTGAGCTGAAACTCGTCTTCGCTCTCCACCGCCGTGCTGTCGCTCTCCAAGTCGTTCAGGCGCCGCTTCTTCCTGTTCCTGGTCGATCGAGTCTGATTTCTGATTGGACGCTGGCTGACCTTCCCGTCCTCTGAGAGGGCGGGGGTGATGTCTTTGACCCTCGCTGTTCCTCCTGGATCAGAGGAAAAAATTAAAAACACAGTTTGCCGATTTTAATATTAACTCTAAAGTGTCTGAACTCTTCCTGCTGGATGAACACAGGATTGTTTTCCTTTTTAACTTTGTTCTCTGGTTTTGTGATTAATCTGAGGAATTTGTGCTTTTTAGCCATTTGAACATCAAAACTTTTGGCTCATCCTAAGACAGGTACTTTGACTTTTAGTATTTGGAACTTTACTTTTTAATTATTTATCTTTATAAATATTTTCCCTTTAGAAATAATGTCTTCACAAAGTGTTCTAAAATCGGCTTCAGCTGCTGTTTGTTTTTACTTTGGCTTTTAGGTACCATTATTTTTTAGCTTTTAGCAACACTTTTAGTTAGCTTTGCTAATTTTTAGCTTTAATCAAATGTTTTGCTATACTTGGCCTCTATTTACTGTTTTGCTCATTTTAGCTGTCAGTTATTAACGTCCACTTTTAGCTACAGGTTAGGTTGTTTTAAGTTTAGGCCACAATTTTTCTGCAATTAGTTTTCAGCAACTGTTTTGCTCAATTTAGCTTTTTTACAGTTTTGCTCATCTGAGATTTTTAGTTACGTTTTGCAAATTTAGGTTTTAGTTAGTTCTACTCGTCTGTGTTTTTAGCTACTTGTCTGCATATTTTAGCTTTTAGCTACAATTTTGCTATTTCTTTTTACTTTTAAATATTATTTTACCATTACAGCTTAACTAAATTTAGCTTTAAAGACCCTGTCACACTATTACATTTTAGACAACATGAAAATTTTAAAGATATCTTTGTTGAAGCGTGTACATACTGTAATGCTAACAAACTGATCAAATATATAACTATATATATTGTTATATACAACATATATAACAAATATATAACTTATATTAGTAAATTAGACAAAAAAATTCAGAAGTTGGCATTTTTCTAAACCATTAGCTTGTAGCTACAATTTTGCCGGTTATTAGCTACTGTTTAGCTTCTGCTTCTTTTAACTTTAAAGGAGACATTCTTACTTTTTAAATTTAAATCCTTCAGTTTGGGTCTATATAAAGTGGAATTGCAATGGTTTGGTCTGAATTTCCCATTGTTGTAACTCCACAAGCCCCTCTTTCACCACTGTTTACTGTTTTCTTTTCATAGAAAGTTCAAGTTTCTCAAAGCTCGAGGAATAAAGTCTGCCTGGTGGTCCACTCACCTCCACAAAGGTCCCTGAAGTCCTCCTCGATTGCCTCATCAATGGCGTCGTCAAAGTCATCAAACCTGCAGCACAAGGAGAGGTTCGTCAGCTGCTTCAGGAACGTTTCTGTTTCCAGTTTGACTTTTAGTTTTTAACCTGACCCCGCCCACCTGTAGCTGATGTGTTTCCTGGTTCGGGTCGATCTTCTTCCCAGATTTTTGCTCTTCTTTGAATCTTTCTGCTTTGCAGATTTCTCCTCTTCCTCCTCCTCCTCCTCTTCATCCTCCTCTCCCTCCAGAAAAAGGTGATGTCATTTCAGCAAAGAGGCACCTTAAATCTACAGACATGCAGCGTTTTTACAGGTGAAGCTTCACTTACAGGGATTATGTTCTCCACGCTGATCCCCACGTACACCAGCCGCTCCCTCCTGGACGAACGAAACGACGACATTTCATTTTTTACGTTTTGCCACTTCTTCTAGTGTTTAATTTTTAAATTAAGTCGAGAGGATAAATCCAGTGCACTCACCTCCTCTCCGCTCGCTCTCGTTTCTTCAGAACGCTGTCCAGATACTGCAGCTGCTCCTCCAGTTTCTCACACAGCATCTTCTAAAATTTGAAAGTTTTTTTTAAATCAAATAAAATCTAATGTTCCCTTTAAAGCGTCTATAAATGTGTTATTTGTGCAGCTCACGTGTTGACACGGTGGACAGAACCATTCTCCATCTGGGATCAGCATGAGCGGCGGTCGCAGGCAGGCCGTGTGGTATCCTTTATCACACGAGTCGCACAGCAGGATCTGAGGACACAAAGAAACACACACTGAGGACACGACGGCTTTTTATTCTTTTATCTTTGGCTGAAATCACATAAAACAAACAAACAGCTAAAGACTTTCAGCTGAAATCGCAACAAGAGTGGCTCTAAAAAGTGCTGAGTCATGAGGGCTGAATATTAACACACTTTGTAGATTTTTACCCAAAAAAAAAAAAAATATATTGTTTTCCTTTCCCTTCATAAATACTTTTTGTCTGTTCTAACCTTTACCAGAAAATCTGTCAAAATACGTTAAAGTTTGTGGTTTTATTGTGAAAATTCTGTATTTCGAGCATAAAGAACCAGTTCTTACCAGTTCCGGGTGGTTTGGGAGGCCACAGTGAGTGCAGGCGTCCTCGCTGGGAATCTGCTCTGATTTACACGAATCTCCGTCCGAGTCGCTCACTCCTTCATCATCATCATCATCCTCCTCCTCCTCTTCTACTTCCCCAGGTTTCCTGCCCCCGTCTTCTACCTCCTCCTTCTCGTTCGGTCTGCGTCTCTTCGGGCGAACGTTGGTCCATCGAGGTCGTCCGTGCCGCCGTTTGCCCTGAAAATAAGAAAATTAATAATAAATAAAACAATCTGTGAAATAAAACCTAATTGAAGTGTTTTCAGGTCGCAGATTAAAAAAAAAACGTTACCCTTCGTTTCCTAAATTTCCCAGCTGGTCCAGCTTTTCTTTCTTTTACCACAGGTGAGCCGTGCTCCTCGTCGTTCCCTTCCTCCTCCTCCTCCGCCTCTTCCTCCCTCGTTCTGGCTGGTGTCGTCTGTTTTTTTTGTGGTTTCTTCCTCTGACTCTCGGCTGCCTTTGAACTCGGCCTGCAGTTTGGCAGAGCAAATGATCTTCAAGGAAAAAAAACAGATTTAGACGGGGATGAATGTGTGTTGAGAACGAGCCGCAGCTGAGATTAAAACAGAGTTTACTGTGTGAATTCTGAGTCAGCGATTATGCTACACTTCTTTTGTTTTTAGGAGCAACTACTTCAGCTGTTTCAGTTTTTCAGCAATCAAAATGTTTACGTTATTCAGGACATTCCAGCTATGACTTTTGATTTTTGTAACTTTTATACTTTTTGAACTTTGCACTTTGTTTGTAAACTAGAAATACATCCGGATTTCTTTAAATCCTTTAACGTTGTGCTCCTCGAGAGCCATCCTTCCTAGCTTTTAGCTACTGCTCTGACCGTTTTAGCTTCTAGCTAATGTTTTGACAGTTTTTGCTTTAATCAACTTTGATGTTAGCTTTTAGCTATTGTTTGGCTGGTTTTAGCTTTCAGTGATTGTTCTGGTAATTTTAACCGTAATGCTAAATTTAAGTTTTAGCTACTGTTCTGCTGGTTTCATCTTTTAGCTATTATTTTGCCAGTCTTATACTTTTGCTACTCTTTTCATGTTTTTTTCTTTCAGCTGCTGTTTTACTGGTCTAGTATTTAGCCACTGTTCTGCTACTATTAGCTTTTAGCAACGGTTTAGCTAATTTTTGCATTTATTTACTATTATGTTACTTTAAACTTTTAGCTGCTGTTGTGTCTTTTTCAGCTTTTAGCTACTGTTTTGCTAGTGTTTAACTACTGTTCTGCTGGTTTTATCTTTTAGCTACCATTTGCCACTCTTACCTTTTAGCTACTGTTTGGTCACTTTTTAACTTTTAGCTACTCTTTTGATGGTTTTATGTTTCAGCTGCTGGTTTGCTTGTTTCATCCTTTAGCTACCATTCTGCTGGTTTCATCTTCAAGCAACTATTTTATTTTATCTTTTTAGCTGTTGTTTTGCTGGCTTTGTTCTTTAGCTTTTGTTTTGCTAGTTTTAGCTCGTGTTCTGATTGTTTTATCGCCTCAGCTTCAGCTCATTTAACAGATTTTAGCTGTCATTCTGTATTTGACACACACGTACCTGCAGATCCTTGCGGACCTCCTCAGCGACCTCCCCTCCTCCTGCACCTCCCTCTCTTTCTCCTCCTCCTTTCCTCCCTTCTTTTTTAGCTTGTTTCTCCGGTGAGGAGGAATCTTAATCTTTAACCGGATCCCTTCTTTCTGCAGCTCAGAGGAGGCTTCCTCCAGCGGACCCTGGCTCGGTTCTGATCCGAACCCGCTGCTCTTCACCCTGACCCGGCTGGCCAGCCCCCCGTTGAGCCCCTGCAGGTCCGTTTTGTCCCACTTGTGTATTTTTAAGGATAAAACGGTTCTGCTGGATTCGGAGTTCCCTCTTCCCGGATCACTTTTGACCCGAGCTGCCTCACTGAGCTCCGGTGCTTCTTTTCTCGTCTCCTCCTGATGACGACTCGCTCCCGACTCCTCCTTATCCTGAGAGGAGGCGCCGACAGAACCTGCGCTCCTCTCCGTGATTTCAGCAGGTCCACCAGGTTTCAGCGATGAGGACGGAGGTTTTCCACTCGTGTCTGGAGGAAGGAACGTGACTGCTGGTGGTCCCCGTTCATTCTGCTCCTTTCTCACCAGCACCGACTGCCGACCCACCTCCTTATCTCCCTCCCCGCCTCTGGGCCCACAAGGTTCTGAGCTTGGCCCGTTTAGTTCCTGCTGCCCAGCGCCGGAGGCTCTGTGGTACTCGGAGGGGCTGCGGATGACCCCGATGTGACCGACCACTTGACCTATGACCCCGGTGACGCCGTTCTGTCCCTCTTTGTGAGGCTGGTGAACAGCTCTCCCATTGGTCAGTTCCTGCCTGGGTGCCATGACGACTTGCTGCGAAGACACCGCACCTCCTAGGGGTCCTAATGCGTTGAGCAGCTTCCCGTCTTTGCCGCCGATCGCTGCGGGGTTACAGACGATGATGCTGCTGTTGTTAAGGTGGTTGCTATGGAAGCTATCAGCGAGCTTCAGGTCCCTCTTCTTCAGTGGTATCTTGGCCTGCTGGTTGCTCCTGACGACAGCCCACTCCACGTCCTCTTCCTTGCTGAGTTGGCTCAATCTTACGCTGGTTGCCTTGATGACGGGCGCTGTGTTTTGGGGATCGTCGGCGTCCCTGGGTTCTGATTTGACGGCGGTGATGGTGCTGACTCGGTTATCGAAGGCGACTGGTTTTATGTCCGTCCTCTCTTCCTTCACTGTCGATTCTGTGTTTTCTTTTTTGATGGGCGTCGTTTCCTCCTGCTTCACCTCTAAAAAACACAAAAAACAAACATTAAGTAACACAAAGCTGTGCTGTTTGTTGTTTTCTATCAGTTTCTATCTTTTTAAAAACAAAATGTTGACTCTTTCTGCTCTTTTTGTGTTATAAGAATCCAGAGTTTAGAAGGGTTTAAAACAACCATACAAGCCCCGCCTCCTCCCCTGTAACTTCCTGCCATTGTTTTCCTGATCATCGCTTCACCCCTGATTTATATTCATATTTCTTTAAAGTAAAATAAAATGAGGATACCTTGCTTGAATGGTTTCTTTTCCTTGTTGTCAGTTTGTTCATCTGCAGTTTGGGGGAGTTTGTCGTTGCTGATTCTAAAGTTATTTTCCCCTAAAAGAAATAAAATAAAATAAAACTACAGAGTCTCCTTTACAGAAACAATCTGAAATATTCAGTCTTTTAACGTCAAAATAAATCTCTGTTTTAACAATGATTCTGCTGATTCATCCAACAAACCGGTTTCTTTCTCTGCAGGACTGTCACTCCTGGATCCAGCCTGGTTCTGGTCTTGACTCTGGTTCGGTTCTACCTGAGCCTTCAGCAGGTCCAGAGCTTCAGCCAGGTCGTTACGATTCCTGTGAATAAAAAAAAAGACAAAATAATTTTATTTTTTTTTTAAATAAATATAGGCAACAGAAACGACGTGAGGTGAGGGACGACAGGTGCAACCTGACGATGCACTTCCAGGTGGATCCGTCCAGGTCGTCCTGCTCCTCTGTGTACAGCCGGATGTTCTGGTCCTGGTCCAGCTGCAGCCAGTACATCAAGCCCTGCTGGTCCCGACCGACGGGCTGCAGGCGCATCTTCTCCGGGTCCTCGTCGTTGACGAACGTCTTAAACTTCAGGTTGTCGTCAAACTGACACTCGCACAGATACTAAGAGACACGGAAGAAGAGAAAGGTCAAAGTTCTGCAGCTCCAAGATGAATCGTTTCATCATGTGGTCTGTAAAGGTTTTACCTTGAGGATGCTGGACTTGCACTCCATAGACATCTCCTGGTACCCCTTCTGCTCCAGCTCCCAGGCCCACGTGCTGTTCAGCTCCTGACAAACCTGCAGGAAATTAGGAATCATTTCTGCTGTTAAAAACTTCAGTTCCTTGTGTTATATATAATCGTTTCAGATGTGGAAATACGTCTCACCTTAGCCAGGTATTTTTCCCAGCGGTCGGTTGTCACGGACTTCCCTAGTTTTCTGAGCAGCTTCACATGAAGATCCACCAGAGGTTTGGGAACTAAAAACAGTTATGAAATTTAAATATTTTAAAAATGATTTTTAAGAAGTCTAAATTGATTTTATTTTCATTTTAAGGAACCACAGTCAGTTTTAAACATATTCCTGTTATATAAAAGTTCAAATCAACACATTTTATTAAACGAAACGCATCATATCTGCAATAAGAAATTATTATTTTTTTTTATTTTCTTGGTTTTTTAGGTCATTTATTGATTTATTCAAACAGTTACAAATAAACTACCTTTAAGATTTAAAATGTTGAGGGAAAAAAGTAAAACAAGTGACTTATAACACCAAATGTTATCAACAAATAAAATAAATAAACTCCAACTTGATCAACTAAAACAACAATGAGTTTATTAATTTAAAACAGTATTTTACTATTGCTTCAAATAAATAGAGTACATTTTACAAGACTGAAACATTTGGCTTTTACGAACAGCTTTTGATACTATTTATTATAATAATATACGAGTAAATTTTAAATGCAGATCTTTTGCCTGCATTTGAGTATTATTACTTTTTTGTTGTAACTTAATCCACGATGTGTAAAATGAATAGTTTAGTAAAGCTATAAAATGCACGACATATAGATTTAGGTCATACAATTTGTTATTATTATTATTATGTCAATAATTAAAAGTATACCAAACAACACTGAAAAGGAAACTAATTAACATGTTTTTATGGGTGATATAATGTGAGGCATTTATGAACCTTTTAATTTGTCGGAAATTCTAGTTTTCTCTGCTAGTTTGGCAAATTATGATCTTCGTTCGTACTTTTTTAAACTAAAATATCGAATCCAGAGCAAAAAACAAATGTTAGTCAGGTCTTAAGAAGTGTCAGAGAAACAGGGAGGTAATCTGCGGTAAACACTTGAGCTGTTACGTTTGATTTTATTTAGGGATAAAAATTACGTTATCGGAGCTAAACCACTAATAACTAAATAAATAACAACAAGAAAGGCACACACGGTTTTCACCAAACTAATGAATTACTAATAATCGTTTCTTACTAAACGATAATGTGGTGAATTAACAATAGAATTTCTAGTTTTGTGAAAACTTGAATGAATCGTTGGAGCTAGCTTGTTAGCTTGTAGCTAATGCGCATGTCCAGGTTTTACCTCTTCCGAAAAAATAACATCCCGAGATTTTTTCGGTGATCGTCGCTTTCTGGATTTTGACAGCCGCGAAAAATGCCGACTGGGGTGACAATGTAATGTTCGTGACCGCACAGGGACCCCCTGTATTACCGGGAACTGGCTGTGAGGGAAGGCCGGTGAAAAAAATTCCACCTGACGAGGCTCCGGAGCTAACCGGTTGTCTGTGTGTGGTCGGAGCCCCATTACCATCAAGTTTAAAAGATCAATATCAGCCGTGACAACATTGCGGGCGACTTGTCACCTGATACGGAGCAAAACATTGTGCCAAACGTTGTGCTCTTGGCTTGGGTGTCTCCGTTTCCCCAAACTTTAATACACAAGTCGTTCCATATTTTTTCCTCGCAAAACTCCCTGTTTATCCAGTTAAACTGACTCTGACCTGAATTATCGGTTCAGTTTTAAAGTCCTGGTCACACAAACACAACATTTTCCATCCCACTCCTCATCATCACCATGATGATGGTCGTAGTGTTGGCCCCTTCTTCGGTGAGTGTCGCAGCTTTCTTTCCTGCCACTTCTCCTAGCGATCTCTCACCTTCCGCGGTGTCCCGCAGATACACCTCCATCTCCGGGAAAGTCATCTCGGGAAGGTCCAACGCCGGTCCGTACCTCTCTAGGAACGAGCAGACCTCCGCGAAGCTCGGGCAGAGCGGCGGGCCAGAGCTCCTCACCACCGCCGGAGCAGCCATCTTTCCAGGCGGAGAGAAGCAGGAGGGGAGGGCTCGCTGCTCGGATGCGACTGTGCGCGAACGAAATGAATGGAGGCAATGAAGGAGCTGCCGGCGTCAAAACGAAGTCAGTTGGAGAGTGAGCTGCTTCCGGTTGGCACTTTCAAAATAAACATCACGGCTGAATCAATTATCTATTGTCGAAGTCGGCAGTGGTGCCTTCAGTTTGAACTAGAAACTTGGAATTTGTGAGATTAGACTCGGAATTAAAGGCCTAATACTCTTTGAAATAATGCAAAATTGTATCTTCTAAAAGTTGGCGTGTCTCTTCTTAACGAGCGCTTATCTCAAAGCTTTTATTTTTAAAAGTAATTTCCTGGCATTTTTCGGCGGAAATGTGCCCATATTTGAGAACTTGACGCTGCTCAGAGAAGTTTGGGAGGACCACAGAGGGCAAAGCGAGAATGCCCAGAATTCATCGCGACATCAACAACAAAATGTTTTCTTTTTAATCCTCCTCAGATGTTTCCACAGAAAACCGAGCACATTATTACACAAGAACAGTTTTTACACAAAACCAAAAAGATAAACCGTATGTGTGTGGACAACGAATGAAAACTTTCTCGTGGTTTGTTTTAACAGCTTGATGCTGCGTTTCGATAGTCACGCCGCCTTGAAGGGATGGTGCGTTCAAGGACTGCTGGTGATGTCTAAAGTAAAATGAGAGTTATTATAACTTTTTTAATATTCTTCTGTATTGCCCAGAGACTATTAAAAATAATTGTATAAAGCGGCGAATTATTGGACTGCTTGTGTTCAAATGTTGTGGCAGATCCATTTATCAAAATACTAGCTAATAGTTGTAGAATAGAAATAAGCTAAAAGTGGTAAAAGGCTAGCTAAAAAGTAAATCTAGCAAAAGCTTAAGTAAAAGTACAAAAGTATTACTAGCAAACAGAGACTAGAAGCTAAAAGTAGAAGAACGCTAGCTGAAAATAGCAACCTGATAGCTAAAGTTTAACGTTAATAGGTAAAAGAAGTAACACACTTGCTAAATGCCCAAAAATAAGCTAAAGTGTAGATTAAAGGTTAATGTAACAAAAGACTAAATGTACCATAATAGTAGTCAT
This sequence comes from Cynodonichthys magdalenae, assembly GCA_031762555.1. Lineage (NCBI taxonomy): Eukaryota > Metazoa > Chordata > Actinopteri > Cyprinodontiformes > Rivulidae > Cynodonichthys > Cynodonichthys magdalenae. The sequence continues at coordinate 23,307,056 of JARVJO010000330.1, read as the reverse complement.
AGGCTAAAATGTAACACAAGGCTAGTTAAAATGTAAATTTATCAACAACAAAAAATAGCTAAAACATATCCAACAAAAAGAGTAGCTAAAAGTAGCAAAGTCTATATAAAGTCAAAGTCTATATAAAAACAGCAATTGGAAAACTAGAAGTGAAAAGTAGCAGAATGCTAGCTGAAATAAAACCTCAAATTAAAAAAATATACTAGCTAAAGGCCAAAACTTTTACATTTCTAGGTAAATGAAGCAAAACACTTGCTACATACCCAAAGTAGCAAAAGTCTAGCTAAAAGTAGCAGAATAGCAACCTAAAGCTAAAATGTAACAAAGTAGCTTAAATGCAAATCTAGCAAAAGACTAGCTAAAACAGAAATCCAATAAATAGGATAGCTAAATGTAGCAAAGCCTAACAAAAAACAGCAAATGGCAAACTAGAAGCTTAAAGTAGCTGAAAAAACTAAACACTAGCTAAAAGCTAACAGAATCATAGCTGTTTTGATCAAACGTTATAAATGATTATGTGTGATCTCTTGAAGTTTGTATTGAGGATGACTCTCAGCTACTGTCACATCAAATTTTAGCTCAATATCTGTAACGTCTATAGTCATTGTTCTGACGGTTGTTTCAAAAATCCGACGTTGTTGGTGTATCCGTGAAGGCAGCAGGTAGAAAGGCGGAAGAAGTTTGTTTCTTACAGGAAGAAGAAGGGCTTTTCGAAAGTAACTTGCTTCTTTTTTGTTTGTGTTGTTTACGCGCGGCTCCGCTGCTATAGCTGCTTTTCAGGAATTTAAACAAAACGAGTTTTTTTTAACTACAGCTATGACGGTTTAAAAATTAAAACACAAACAACCGGAGCCGTGTTGGTAAGTTTTAATTCTTTAACAATCCGCTTTTAGACAAAACAAGCAAAAGTGTTTTTGTTGCCTGAACTCAACCAGACGACTGACCCAAAACACTAACGTAATGGGTTAAGTTTTAAAATAAATCCAACGAATTACATTTATTAGTTGTAATTTTGGCAAAAAATTACAATTTACTGGTTCTAAACAACATTTTGTATTGAAATAAATAAGCCTGTTGATGTCGCTGTCACGAGTTTAATTCATCCTCATTTTCAACCACATTTAACCCAGTTGCTTTACTTCTGAGTTTGTTTATTAAAAACAGGCAAGTTGTTGTAGTTTATAACTGTGGGAAGTTATTGAAAGAAACATGACGCCATCAGAAGTTTTTTTTTTTTTTACCAATTTTATTCAGAGCACCATGAACACTAAATTAAATCTCTTAGCTCTACAGCAGCTTCTCATTTAGTTAATTATTGCGTACATGTGTAAATTATTTATTTTTACAGATTTGTCACAAAGAGAGTCGCCTGAACAGTTTAATTTTGGATAAAAATTAAAGGCTGTGATACTTCTTATTTAATGACAGGAGGTATTTCAGGTAACCACAATCATTGTTGGTAACTGTCAGTGTGGAAATAATTGTTATTTCCTTAAATTATTACGGTGGTTAACTGAAATGTGAGTCAATGCAATTATATTTTTTACATCAACTCTTAATGTTCTCATCACATACTTATATCATTTACTGAACCTTTGCTGTTATTTAATCAAAACTGGACATCTAAATCTCTTAAAAGGAGCAGTTTACGGGAATTTAAAGCAAAATAAATGCGTTTTAAAGCTAATCAATTACTTTGTCTACTTCTTTGCAAACTACATGTTTTATATTAAAATGTTTGTTCCTTAATATGAAAAATAAAAATGGTATAGTTGAATAAAACGTTTGGAGCAGGTGCACACGTTTTAAATGTATAAAAGAATAATAAAAAGTCAGTGTTGCTGTAGCTTGAAACTACTGGAATCAGTTAAAACTTTTATTTTAAGACATAATACGAATATGTGGTGTAGGAACTGATGTGTGTTGTGTTCAGATCATCCCAGGACGGAGAGATGGCCATCGCCAACGTAGCTACAGAGTACGTGTTCACCGACTTCCTGCTGAAGGAGCCGAACCAGGCTCGGTACCGCAGCGTCCGGACCGAGCTGGCCGTGGACAAGATGGTGACCTGTGTGGTGGTGGGGCTGCCGCTCCTCCTCATCTCACTGGCCTTCGCTCAGGAGGTCTCAGTCGGTGAGTCTCGGCTGACCGATGGGTTCTATTTGGGTTTTAATCAGCAGGTTTTTAATTATTTTTATTTTATCCTGAGACCAGTTGATATAAATGAAACGAGTGGTCCATTTGTCTTACATATGTTTTTCAGCATCTATCTCGCTCCACAGTTTTTATGGTATTTCAAAAAGTCATAAATCAAAACATTCAGCTCATTTATGACATTTGGTATTTCAGCAATTTATACTTTTATGTAGCTTTTTCCACCATTTTGTCTCATTGAAAATGAATAGAGCTTAAAACCCTTCAAAATGTTTAGAAATCTCTAGAGCATTTTTCACCTTTTGTCCTGGTTCTGCTTTTTTCAACTTCTTTGTGCTAATTTCAGCTTCTTTTTTGCTAATTTTAGTTTTTTTTCTGCGTTTACAGCTATCGTTCTGCTCCTTGCAATTATTCTTCTGTTTGTTGAAAAATTTTTAGGCTTTTATCAGCTTCTTTCTGCTAATTTAGTTTTTATGCTTCTTTCAGATGATTTATCTTTAGCTACTTTGTAGCTAATTTTAGCCTTTTTGCATCTACATTTTTGTGATAATCTCAGCTTCTTACTGCTTAATTCAGCAAATGTGCTCTGAAAAAGCTGCAAACGCAACTTTTTTTTCAGCTACCTTTTAGCTGCTTTAGCTATTTTTACAATAAATTGCAACATTTTTATCTCTTTTTTGCCTATGTGAGGTTTTTTACTATATTCAGCATATGTCTGCTAATTTCAAATAGTTTCGGCAACTTTTTACTTTTGTTTTCCAACTTTCACCTGTTTTTCAGCTGCTCAAATTTACAGTAACTCATGTTAGCTGTTTTGCTATTAAACATTTTCAGGTTCTTCGGCAGCTTTCAGTAAAAATCTTTCAGCGTTAAGCACTCACACTGCAGGAAATCCTCTAGTTTTTTGTTTCTGTTTTGTCTCAGGGACTCAGATCAGCTGTTTTTCTCCCACTAACTTCTCGTGGCGTCAGGCTGCTTATGTGGATTCTTACTGCTGGGCTGCTGTTCACACACACACCCTCCCCCTGTGGTTACACAAGGTACACACACACACTAAGAGAAATGATGATGGATGTTGTATTAATCATGACTTTGATTAGTGAAACTTGTCCGTCTCGTCTGTTCAGATTAAACTTTTGTTTGAGCGGAGGCATGAAGGCAACGTTAATCTCTGATTTTACAGAGCAGGAGCATCAATCCAGCAGATAATCTGAGGAGCTGAGATGTCGACAGTTTCCTTTGTTGTCAGTCGTGTTTCTAATCCTGCCTGTCGGTCCATGTTCTTTTTTTCTTTCCAACAAAGGGATTACATTTGAGCATATTCTTCTTACATTTTAATTCAACAAACATGCTCCTTTAGTTTCTTTCCACTAATGACATTTTTTAAGCTACATTTTTTTGTAAATATTTACTATTTTCTGCTAACTTTGCCCATAATTTCTGCTCATTTAAGCTTTTTCAACTCGTTTTTGCTCATTTTCAACTGATTTTTCACTTTTATTTTCCTACTTTTATCAAACGTTAGCTGTTTAATTTAATTTAACACAGTTTTGCTAATAACCATTTTCAGCTTTTTCAGCACAGATCTTTCAGCTTTAAGCAGCATTTTCACAGGAAATGCTAATTTTCTAGTTTGCTTGTCCGTCTTCAGTTCTTCCCCTACATCCTGCTGCTGGTGGCGGTCCTGATGTACACCCCCGCATTGATCTGGAGGTTCGTGGCGGCGCCGCTCCTGCAGTCGGACCTCAGCTTCATCATGGAGGAGCTGGATCGCTGCTACAACGGCGCCGTCACTCTGGCCAAACGCCTGGCGACCTCGGGCCTGCTCACCTCGGACAGGTACGGACCTCATCTGCGGATCCAGTCCCGTCCTGGACCTGCTCGGTCTGTGAGCCTTCTTTTCTGTCCTCTCTCTGCACAGCGAGCTGACAGAGGGCTGTTTCAGCTACCCGCTGGTGGAGAAGTTCCTGCTGACCAAGCGCTGCTCGCGGCGGCTGCTGTTCTGCTACCTGCTGTGCCGCGGCCTGACGCTGCTCATCCTGCTGTGCGCCTGCCTCTACCTGGGTTACTACCTCCACATGGCCTCCGTCACCGACGACTTCGGGTGCCCGCTGCGAGTCGGACTCCTCGTCAACGACACCAGCATCCCCGAAAGGGTGCAGTGTAAGCTCATCGCTGTGGGAGTCTTCTATTTGCTCAGGTATTTTGTTTCGTCTACTCCAGTAAAATTATAACATACATCACCTGATCTGAGAGCAGTTAAAGTATGTGTTGCGGCTGACTCTCAGCTGCTACAGCGATAAATTTCAGCTCTTTAGCTGTGAAATTCACAAAGTTATAGCCATTAATGTGTCAGCTATCTTAAATCCAGTTGACTCCAAAAGTTAATCACTTGTAGATGTCAAAGTTACGATTATCTTCTGAGGGTTTCATTGAAATCCAGCTGCTGGTTCATAAGATATTTTGCTAACAGACAAAGAAATACATTATCGCTCCTGATTGAAAATGTTGAAATTAATCGGATCTTTCGATCTTTTCACTTAATTCCAGTCTGGTGAACTTGATCACCTTCAGTTTGCTCTTCCCTGTCGTCATCTACGCTGGGCTCCGCCCCCTCCTCTTCCAGGGATACGCCCACTTCCTGGAAACCTACCAGTCCCTCCCCACGGTGAGCGTCCTTCCCAAACCTGGGGGCAACTGGGACGATCTCTCGCTCTACCTGCTCTACCTGGAGGAAAACCTCAGCGAGCTCAAGTCGTACAAATACATGAAGGTGTGTTCGGACCTGAAGGCTCCGCCTTTTTCTCTTCAAGGGTTTTCTTTGTTTGTTGCTCGCCACCGTCTGAAGCTCAGTGAAAACCTCCGGTGATGTGCATTCCTTCGAGGAATCCAGAGCTTTCATTTTGAAAAAAAAAATGAATGTTTGAACTGTTTATTCCTCCAAGCAGTGTCTTTTTTTCATTATTTAATTTTATTTTCTGTCTGATCCCGCCCATCTCCTGACCGCAGGTGTTGGACATGTTGAGGAAACGAGGCGAACGCTCCGGAGAACATTTCGACAGCATGGGCCTGCTGAAGACGCTCTGCCTGGTAAAGATGGATGTCATGGACGGGAAGAAATCCACCGAGGTGAAACTGGATGAAGTCAAGCTGAACGTCGAGGACGGAGCGAAGAACAGCAGCGCCGGCAGTCCGAGCTCTGAAAACAACTCTAAGTTGGAAACAGAAATGCGAGGTGAGACGAACGAATGCTGGGATCCATGGTCTGATTCAGGGTTCTCTAAAACAAAAAGATTATATAATTTTCACTCTTTTTCTCAGAGTTAAGTCCTTTGCTGCCGGGCAGCGGCAGATCCGAAGAGGGCGGGACTCTTCGTCAGCGAGCGATGTGATTGGCTGGAGCGGCGCTTGGCATGACGACGGTGTTGGAACGGTTCGAGGGTGTGACGCCGACTGACGCTTAGTCCCTTCAGAGTTTCAGAGGCGGAAAAACAAAGAGGGGACGACTAAAAACTGAAACTAGTGCTGGAACAGATTTCAGTTCCACAGATTATATTTGAAACAGGATGTTTAAAACCAAAAATATAAAACCTCTTGAATTTTAAAGAGATAGCCGACTAGTTACTAGTAACGTTAGACATTATTTGATAAACTTTTGTTTACACTATAAAAACAAGACAGCAAAAATACTGTAGGGTCTTTAGTTTTTATACATTTAAAAAGTATATCGTTACACTGACACAGAAGACTTTAACCTTTTAGCTTAGCTTCGGCTTTAGCTCCTAGACAAATATATCACCATATATATGTTCTTGGCTCCTGAACTAATAAATATTACATAATATTACGTTATCTCCTGAGTTAATTTATTTATATATATATAAATATGGCGTTCATTTGAAAGAGACAGATAATAAATATGTGGGAGCTAGCATCATATTAGCTCGAGTGTTAATGCTAAATTTATTAATTTATTACCTCTATAGCTAATGCCATACATTGCAGTATATAAATATGTATTAGCTCAGTAGCTAATGGTACATTTATTTATTCTACACATAACACAATATTAGCTTGAGAGCTAATGCTAATTTTTTTAACTCTGGAGGTAATGCCATTAATTACAATCTATATTAGCTCAGGAGCTAACATGTTTTTTACCCTCTGGAGCTAATGTTATGTTAGCTCGATAGCTAACATATTTATTAGCTCGATAGCTAACGCAAAATTTATTAGCTCTGAATCTAATGCCATTTATTGCTAATATATTTTAGCTCAGGAGCTAACGTTATATTTATAAAATCTGGATCTAACACTATATTAGCTCAAAAGCTAATGCTAAATTTATTAGCTCTGAATCTAATGCCATATAATGCAATATAATACTAAAGATTTCTAATGCTAATATAGTTTTAAAAGTATAAAAACTAAACTGCCTACATTATTTTTACTCTCTCGTCTTTAAAATCAGTCTAAAGGATAACACCGTTTTTTTTTTTTTTGAACAATCATCTCAGTTTGAGTTTTAGTGCTTTGAAGTGGTTATTAATCAAATTTCAGCTGCTGTGATTGTTGAATTTTTGCTGCTGCCTTTAGTTTTATATCTGTTTGAATCTGAGGTCCTTAAGTTTCTCATACGAAGCACTAACTGACAAAACCTGTTGATTATTAGAGTTTTGCATTTAATTTGTGTGAATGCAAAACAATGCAGGTGTGCGTTCATTTCTTTTTGGGAGAGTGTCAATTTGTGCTTAAAGAGGAAGAACCACTTTGGTTTAGTTGTTTACAGTTTTGTATTTTTAATTTGTTTTGCCAAAAATTACCTGAATTCTTGCTGAATGTGAAAAGTTCTCTCTAGTTTAGCTCAGAGCTAATTTTTAACGGTACAATGCGTTTATCATGTTCATTAAATGCAAAAAAATCTGTAAAAACTGAAGCAGTTAGTAGTTAGTAATGACATATCCAGCGTTGTGCCTTCATCTTTATTGGTTTTTATCAGACTTTCTGGTGTTTTCAGAATCCTCAGGATTGGAACCAGCTGACTTTTTTTTACTCCAGACTTTTTTTGTACGACTCAGAATGTGGTCAGAGAATTGTCGTTGTGCTGCTTCAGTTTGTGTTTTTATTAAAATGTTGGTGTTCTATTATGTGTTCAAAGTGTTTTATTTTGGCAGGGAATTGTGTTTCTGCGCAATCTGTAAACAGAACAAATTGTTTTGTTGATGTAAAAGCTTCATGTTTGGTGGCTGTTAGAATAAATAATGCTGACTTTACAGTTGAAATATGCTAATCATTTTAAAAGAATCTAGCACATTTATTAGCGTTAGCTTTAAAGTATAATTATAATGCTGACGTTTTGTAAAAAAAAAAAACAAATGTGATTTGGAACAAGCATAGTTCAAACAAACTAAGGATATTTTGATTCATTATATAACTAATTTGACTGGAATAAGTTGAACAAATTAACCTTTTTGTTACTGTGATTTAATTTTAAATTTATTCGTTTATTTTGGCTATTTTAGATTCTACGTGACATCTATAAATAAACAATATATTTTATCATAGACAATTGAGTCATGAGTTCTGGGATTACTTTCGGTAGAACACCATGCAGAACACTTTTGATGAAGATGACGTCACCGGAGCAGAACTTGGGCCCGACGGAGCACAGAGGCGACAAAAATACCTAAAAACTGAACTTTTACGTTCACGTCGATGCAGTTTTGGCTCCACACTTCTTTCTCCGTAAGTTTATTTGAATTATTCCGAGTATTTTTGTAGAAATGTGAACTTGTTGAGATGTTTTATTAACCTTTATTAAGCCTAATTACATCCTTAGGTGGGGGTCGGAAAACTGAGGTTTGCTCCTCAGAACTGTTTAAAGAAAAGACAACTAAAGTCGTGTTTAGGTGTGTAAACACTAAGCAGTTATTAATGTTAAGGTCTTCGGAGTGCTTTGCACGATTTGGTTCTGGGTAAAATATGCTTTTTGTTTTAACATTTTAAAACTAAAGTTTCTGCAATTAATTGATTTATCCTCTGCTTTTTATCCAACTATTTAAATCCAGCAGCAAATACGATAAGGTAAAAATTTTTCACCGAGACATTTATTTGTTTTTGAGCTGACGATGAAGTGCTGCAGTTATCCCTCCTCTCCACTAGAAAGCGCTACATAAGTTATTCGTGTCTCAATGTTTGAATTTACTTCGACCGAACAAGTTTATTTTAATCAAAAGGTGCAACTGAAATGAAGTATATATCTTTGTGCAAATGTAGTAGAATTATTTAAACGTCTTTGTGAAGTGAGTTTCGTTGTTTTATTTGTTTAAATTCTAAGTTTTCCTATTGGACTAAAAAGCATCACGTGACCCGGAAACAGCAGGGCATTTCTTTGTAGGCAGTAGCTTTGTATTTTTTAAGCCGTAAGAAAATGTAAATATTACACGATCTGGCATATAAACTAGTAGTATTCGTAGTAAAATAAAAAAATGTAATGTGAATTTAGGAAATGTAAAATTTAATTTGTGAACCGTGAGTCAGAACGTCAGTGAGGAGGATGAGGCGGTTTCCTCTGACAGTTGTGTGGTATCGCTTCT
>JARVJO010000330.1:23280313-23298206 GCA_031762555.1 Cynodonichthys magdalenae | reverse complement strand
GGCCGTTTCCATTCAGCTTTTCTGATGCGAAATTTCAAAATGCGAATTAAGAAACGTTGATGGAAACGCGGCTACTGTTCCTTTAAGACACTTCAAGCCCCGCCCCCCTCCTGCTTCCAGACCAGTCCACTCCGGTTTGAGAGCAGAGCAGATTATAGCTTGTAGATATGAACCAGAGTCTGACCAGAATCAGGAGAATTAATGAGAAAATTGAAGTCGATAAGTCCAGACCTTATTTGGCAATTCTGTCATAGATAATTTGATGTAATAGTTCAGAAATTGTTGAAGAAAATAGACAAAACTGAAAGATCTGCCCCAAACAGAATATAAAGATACCTTTGCACCAGGAGAAACTAAATTCAGCTTTCCTGCATCTTAGAGACTCCAAGTAAATAATAAAATGTATTTACCAGTTAAAAGTGGATTTTGCAGGATATGCGCCCTTTTTTAAGACTTACCTTATTTTTATTACCTTATTTGTAAAACGTAATATTACGACTTCTTATTGTTTTGACTTTATTCTGATTAAAAAAAATAATAAAAATTTGTCTTGCCCTAATACTACTTCGTAGCGAGAGAAGCATGAGACACAACCTAAATATTTTTCTTGTGAAGTGTCACAGATCACAGCTTTTATTCATTATTGAAATAGTTTTTTTTTTTTTTTTTTTCAATACCGTTTGGATTTGCCATGTCCTAGATGAGAATTTACACCAGCATATTGTCATTAAATTATTTAACATGATTAAATGTAGGGTTCACTAGTTACTTCCCATCTAGCCTAATTACTATAACGAGGCTTTGAAAATCATCTAGTTTTTGAAATTCCATCAAATATAGCAGAAATTCAGGGCTCAAGGCCAACATCAGCCCCACTAATATGTATGCCAAGGAGCTGATAATGCTGTGACCCAACTGGTGAAGTTGCAGAAAGTTATTTTCTTCAGCTAATACTGTTTAAAACCAAAGAACCTAATGAGGAGTTTTCATGTTCAGGCATGGCTAAATCAATAAGAAAATTGTGCATTAAGCATTCGTCGGAGGGAGATAATTTTCTTCTGCAGAATGCCTCTGAATGCATACCACCTGAAAGCAAACAGATTGTAGATGATGTCTGCAACCAAGCACAGCCACAGGAGCCTTTCCGTCATGCTTAACTGGACATCATGCATGATTCTTTGCCTGATGTCAGACAGTAAGCCTGCAGCAGGAACAGCCCGCACCGACGATGCTTGTGCAAATTTGAAGCTGAATATCTAATGGGAATATGGGAATAAAAAAAGGCATGTCTATGCCTGGAACTCTGGATTTGATCAGCATATTAATACAGAATAGTGATTATACTCTGCTGGCAATACCTCAAGGCCGGACATTTAATGAAAGGCCACCACTGACCTTCCAGCCAAGCAGAATAGCATTATATGTAAGATGGAAAGTTCACTATCAGCATTAAATCTTTAAATAAAATCTTGTTCATTTGCATAATTAGAATTTTGATCTCCAAAGAAGGCTGTCTGTGTGTTGAGCTGTTTGGTAATATGTGCTGCAGGACATCAGAAAGTTCCACAAAGGACAAACTGAGAAGTATTTTAAAAGAGGGATGAGGCAGCATGCTGTAAAAGTTATACACAAGTTCAAACCAGAGGGGACACCTTTCCATTGAGAGTCTGATTTAATGGAGCTGCTGTGGAGAATTTACTGTCTGCCACTTGCAGTATATAACTGCTGTATAATTTCCCAGCTCTTATCTACCCATGTAACGCATGCTGATCTGGGATAATGGTATTGTTTGACGAGGCAGCCAAGAGAGCAGACTGCAGAGTCATAAGATAATGTGCATCCTCCACACGAGCACCATGAGGGGGGTGTTTAACTTATTTATTAGCCAGGAGGGGAGGAAAGAATGAAACTACACCAATTTTTTATTTGCAGACTGGACATATTGTACAAGAGTGGATCTAGGGGGTGGGCCAGAGGGGTAGCTAACCCTGTCAAAATCTGATTTGTCCTTGAAGGACTTTTCTGTGCAGTTGGTGACCGGACAGAAGTCTTTCTGCCTGTAGCTGGTGTTCTATAAATGAGCAAACATCTCAAACTATGGTGCTTTACATTTCTTACAGCCATACTGATAAAATAAAATAAACAACTTGGATGCTGATAAAAAAATATTTTCGTGACAGAAAATTAGTATTCCCAATAAATATAGCAAATTAAAATTAGCTGGATCTAATCAACAAAATAGATTTAAAAGTCTAAAATCAAACAAAGATTATTCTGACCTACAGTATATTAATGGTGAATATATACTAATAGCTTTCTATATATTTAATGTAATTCTGAAATGTGAGTCGACACTCGATGCTAACGAAGCCCTCGACTGAATCCATCAAAACCCAGGTACAAGTTTGAGTCGTGATTGCATCAACCCCTTCGGACATCCATCTGTATGAGCCTTAAAAATACGTAATGTAAAAAAAAATTTGGGCGGTGGGTTTTTTTGGGAGATGAAGGAATTTATAGCGGCAGAGCGAGTTGGAAGATGGTTATTTGATATTTTTTTTTATGTCCTACAGGCTCTCTGTGTTAAGTTTGAAACTGAGTTGTTTTTTTTAATCCATGAAATTGCTCTATATGTCGGTATACCTAATGAGGGAAATTCCATGTAAATTATGGACAATCCGTACAACTTGATATGTATGTGATTGACCTACAATAGGTAAACAAACATGACAGTCAGCTCAACACTGGACCGACTTTCAGTCACTTCTGTAGGTGGAGAAAAAAAAAAAAAAAAAACTAAAAAATTGGCATTTTGCTAACAATTTAAATTGAAGAACACAATGACCATCCTTGTCTGGTCTTTCTGACTTTGCAATAATCCTAATAGGTTGCATAAAGTTAAATAAATGTTCATAACAAATGCAGTAAGTCAGCGCTGATAAAGCTAACATGCTAATATGCTAACATGTTTAAATTATTGAGTAAACATTCTAATGCTTATGTTGAATTTTGCCCAATCAGAAACACAGCTTAGTATTTTCTTTTTAACGAAGTCATGAGGAAGAGTTCAACAATGAATGTGTGTCCTTTTCCCAGGCTGGGAGAAAGCAGGAAGTACAGTGTGAAATGAAAGCAGCAGCGTGATCTAAAAGCTTTGTGTAAGCTGCATTTTGATGGAAATGCATTTGAATTGTTCAAGACCCACTTTTTCAAAGACATAAATAAACTAATTAGTTCCTTTGACGGCCATATGGATTGAAATTAACAGCCACTGCACAACATATCATGCCAATAAAGGTGAGGAAATGTAGGCCAGATGCTTTCAAGGGTTGTTAAAAAGTAATGTTAATCATTTCAGCCAACCTTGTTTCATATATATATATATATATATATATATATATATATATATATATAAACCAAAGTTGAAAATAAGAGTCAGAATTGTTTCATTTGAATGCTGGGAGGTAGAACTTGTGAAAATGCATGATTACAAAAGGAATATTAGCTCTTTACTATTATTCCAGAGTGTAGCTGTAAACTGGAAATATCCCACTGACAGCAGAGAGGGTAATGATGTGATGTAAAATGAAATTTTTTAAACTAGCTACATTTTCAATTCCATTCAGTGGCTGTTATCACAAGTTTGTCACATTTGTGCGTCGTGTTCCAACACTTTTTAATCCCTTGTGACAAAGTCTGCAAATGTACTTTTTTGTGATGTTTCTTCTTATTTCTTTTAAAAAAGCACAGAGACAGAATGAGAAGCATAAACTCTGTCTTATATATTGATATTTGTTGGTGGTTTTAGAAAAAAATCTCTTTGCAGCAGAGAGAGTAAAACACAAATCTTCATTTCTGTGTATCAGAGCGTGACTACAGGTGAGCCTGGAATGGCATTTAATCATGTAAAATACCCAGAATTCTATTCATTTATTTATTTATTTATTTTTTTAATTCTGATTTGTTATAGCAGCAATATTTTTATTTTTTGGTTTGATCAAAGCACATTCAATTATCCTGGAGGCACAAAGCTATTCTTTTTAAATAAACAACCAAACTGATAGTTTGTTTAAAAAAACTTTATACACTAAATATGAGCTGATTTAATACATCAGCACACATTTTTCTGAACCCAGGAAATTTAGGTGTCCATGTAAAACTATGTTCATTCTGCAGCGCTTTGCAAAAATCCAATTTTTTGACATGGATGTTCACATATTTTACCTCCATCAGACTCCAGTGTGAACTCTAGACGGCACTGATGCGACCATGTGCAGAAAATGATGTGACGTCACATTCAGCACGCTGTTTGCAGAAGTAGCTTTTTGATGCTACATGTTAGCATGTCCATTCTGAAGTTGTTGTGCAATCAGAGCAGACTTAAAATAATCTGACATTGTTTAGTTCACTATTTACTTTTGTTACAAAAAAAAAATAAAAAATCAGATATGGGTCACATTTGCCTGTGAACGTAGCCTAAGTGCTTCTCAGTAATGATTCAGTAATAATTCAATCCTTTGACTGAATAAAAGTTGCCAATTATTAAAAAGCATCCAGTGAATATTTGTTCAGACCACTAAATAGTTACAAAATCCTTAAAAATTTTTTGAAATTTTCATGGCGATATAAAAAAAAAAGCTGAAGAGTTGCACCAATTTTGTGACAGGTTGCAACTTTTCACATGGTTCTGTGTAAATTCAAATACATTAATTCAAAAGCTTAAATGTGTTTATATTAAAATACAATGTTGTATATGATCATGTGATAACTTTTTTTTTTCTGGCTATTACGAATAAAATGATTTGTTTTGAAATAAAGTCTTTGTAAAATTTTTTGCTGTTTCTTGTGTCTGTACAAACATTGTTCCAGTTTTCAAGCTGTGCTAAATTTGTGGATCTGCAGACTCGTGTCTGGCTACGTCGTTTTTGTCTGGGTTTACTTTCAATAAAAGTAGCAGAGTTTTAGTCTGGTCATTGGTCAGTAATGGGCCAATCTTCTCTTTTGAAAACTTCTCTGCATTAGCGGCCTACGGCAGTGCTGTCCAGCCAGCAGCAATGTGCTCGTGAGCTGATGATGGAGTATTGCGAGGAGCAGTTTGATCGAGCGTTCTGAGAGGCGGATTCGACATACAGCTGATGGCTTAACTCACCTCGGGCATGAAAGCTATTGCTTCACTATTTAGCAACAACGCTTTCCTTTGATGCCTCTTTTGGAAGGAAACATTTAGCATGTCATTGGCTCTGAAATGATGGCGATAACTCAATAACATCATCTGTTATACAGCATTTTCCAGCCACAAGTGAGTCCTGGTAACGATTGCTCTGTGCTGAGAGGGTGACTATAAAGTGTGGAGAATGACTTGGCAGCTGACGACGGTACAGGTTTTTGCATTGCCTCTTGGTTTTTATGTTTAGGAAAATGGTCAATTACAAAAGTAGATTGTGCCAAGAAAAGATATTCATATGAGTGTTGGGCATCAGTCATGAGTCATTATTCCCTGCTGCTGAATCGCAAAGATGGAGAACGCTGTTTTGTCTTGTTTTTGATGGTTTCTATACTGTTAGCAAAATATGTCACAATTCACTGAACAAATATTAATAAGACTTTCAGATAATGATCATAGTATGAAAGAGGATTAGGGCCACTGGAAAAAAATCTGACTTTAATCTCAGAATTCTGAGAAAATGTCAATTATGAAATTTTTCTTATTTCTGAGATTAAAGTCAGAAATGTTACTTTTTTTTTCAGTGGCTCTAATCATCTTTCGTATCATTATATTAACACCTACAACTGATTTAGTTTTGAAATTTAATTTAAAATGGCCACCACAGCAAAGCATTGTCAAACACCAAAGTCATCTTTTACTGAAGTTTTATGTGATAATAGCTGAGCAACATCCTCAACATCTCACACGTTGCATAACATTTTTGTCTAAAACCTCAGGATTAACTGTTGGAGTTGACACTGTTTGTTAGCAAAATATTTTATAAACCACTGAAATGATTTTACTGAGAAGTATTTAGTGGATGTGAATTCAAAATGGTTGCCACATTTAAGCTTGGCTTGTACACAAAGTGCTATACGTCTGTGAATTTTACAGATATTGATCTAAAAGTTGGCATGTTTGTAGCTGACAGTCATTCCCAAGTATTTTCAAGCTTTGACAAAAATTTGACTTCATGTCTCAAAATAAGATCTCAGTCACACCAGGCCTGTTTAATCAAACTTCAGTTGGTTTCCAAGAAAGTCCGGTTCATTTGGGGAGGTGCAAACGTGTAATCGAACTCTGATGCGAACCAAAAAGGCAAACTCTGGTCCGCCTGAAAACCTAGGTCTCAGTTCTTTTTAAGTGAACTCTGGTGTGGTTCGATTGCATGTGTGAGCGTCAAGTGGACCAGAGACCGCTCCCAAAGCATTGAGTGGACTATAACGCAGGCCATTCTGAGTAATAACAGTAATAAAGTTACTCATTTCTTGTAAATACCATTGCTGGATATCTGTATAAGGTGGACATCATGCTGTGAAGCTGGACGCGCTCCTACTCTGTGAACGCCGCGTCATAAGGAGCTGTCAGCCATCTTGTGTGATAAACATTCTTCACGGTTCTGCCTCATTTTCCAATGAGCTCATTGTTGAAGAGTGTTTGACAATTTGACAAAAAAAAATAAATCCTATAACCACTAAAATCTGAAGTCACTCCGTTTGTTTACATTTTGTAAAGAAGAAAGATGCGCTCCATGTCTTCTGAGGTTTTGTCTCGTTTCCTTCAGTGGTTCTTGGTGCAGCGCCCCCCACAGGTGAGGAGATGGTCAGGTTGTTCAAGGGTTTAGTTTGTTTGACAAAGTACAGTGTGAATGTGAACCACACTAACCGAAAATGTAAACAAATCTTGCAATTTTTAGCCTCAATCAAAACGAGTCTACCGAACTATCAGGTGTGACCTAAAACTCTGGCAGCGGGTGAAATGAATTGCTTTAAGAAATGCATAATTTTTACAATTCTAGTAGAATTCATGCAAAAATAAAAGGTGAGTAAATAAGAAAGTCTAACTTGAAAATGTGGATGCAGTGTTTTGAGATGCATAGATTAATTTTTTTTGTCCACTAACAACAAGTTCTGTGTGCACAGTAAGCACAGAGATGTGCCATGATGCGTTGTGTGTTTTGGTTCCACTTTTCATCTCCTCACACACATCCACAGCTCGCTGCCAATATGACGCCTCAGCAGTGTGACTGCTGCCGCTTTGGGCTCAGGAGCCGACGCCAGTGATTTACAATCTAGCTGTATTTTGTCTCACTCGGGTGCACATCGCTAGCCACAGCGTTGCCCTGTCAGAAACTGCCTCGCCGTATTTGTAATTCTGCGTAAAGCGGTATCTGTGAGTCGAGATCCCCAACTCATTCATCAGAGGGCACTCTAATCTGGCTGTGTCTCGCGTCTGCCTCTGCAACAAAGAGCAAGATGAGTGTGATGAGGCAGAACCAACACAAAATATCTCCTGAGTCGGGGTAATCAGATAAAGTTTTACAATTACCCTCTGGGAAGATGTGCTGTGATTTAAGCTATTTTAAGGCTCTTTTTTTTACAACCTTAAGAAAATCACTCATGGGTGAAAACATGATGTTTCTCGCACTGCTGATGAGTTAAAGTGAAGATTATCTCTTTTAACACCTCTGAAATCAAATGAGTGAAACTATTAAGATAAAAGTAAGGGGCGGTTTGGATGTCTTACTTTTAAGGGCGCAGGTAACTTTTAAAAATTGCTTTCTGCTTTATCTGTCTCTTTGAAGCTAAGTGGAAACATTAATAAAATGAAATGTTTAGCATTCCTGGAGCCCATCACCTTTCATGTCTTGATTATTCTTCTGTACAATCTCATGAATGATGTCAGGTTCAAATATGTCTTTTCGCTACAACCAGTCAAAATTTTACCAGATATTTATTTATTTATTTTTTTTATAAAACTAATTGAATTTTATTCCTTTTTGTGTCTGGATTCAGTCGGCTGTGGCAGCCATCTTGAAATGAGATGGTTCCAAATGTTAATCAGTTGCAGAGAAATGTCCACCAAATATTTACTGAAAATTTAATCTAAATTTCTGAGATTTTTTGGTAGATATTTTGGTACCAAACAAGGACCTGAATACAAACACAGACATAATTGCCTGCCTTTCCTCTTTTGGCTGTGGGCAAAATTAATATATAAAAGAAGTTCTGCCAAAATTGCAGGCTGGCCAAATTGTCCACGAGAGTGAGTTTTCGGACAGAACAAACAGAAGAGGCAGAAAAGCTGACATTATAAAGCCTGGAGCAATCACTGCAGGCAGCAGTGCTGGATTTCACTTTTTACTTTTGATTTGTTTTTTTTTCTGTGTGGAGTTTATGACATGCAGTCAAACCTTCACAAACAGAGGTCTGAATCATGATTGAGAGCAAACCCTCCTGTAGGTTTCCATACACTTGTACCTGCTGTTGTAGGCAGTTACACAGTGTTGCCTCATTTTGCACATTGCCTTGCACAACTTCAAACCTTCACATGAAGTTTGATTAAAGCTGATCAGGTTGTTTCTGCAAACACAAATCCTTACCTTCAAGTCTAGAACTGACTCTGGTTTTTAGCTAAAATACTGTAGTAAGCTGTTGAGTCGTATGCATATCACAAGAAAACATGTTTGTTTGGTTTCTAAATAATTAGAATGAATATTAATACTGTAGTTTTTTCTCACCAAATGAACAATTTTACACAGAGGGGCCATTGTCTTACACTTAAACCAGAGCTTCTGGCTCAATTATCAACTTCATACAAAATAAAAACACACCAAAAAAATAGGAATTGCACTAATAAATATAAATAACACCTCTTCCCTGATTAAAAGAAGATAATTTGCACAAAAACTTAAGAAAACAAACCAAAACAATTGAGAAACTGAAGTAATTCCATAGTTTAAAACTGAGACTAACATGGATGAGAAATGACAAAATTACATAGTGTTCAGCTACTAACACAAGTAATTTAACTCAATATCCATACAACTGACTGAGATTTAACTATTTTTGTGCTGGCTAAGGTAAATTAGCTGTGGCAACTTGAAACAAATCGACTGAAATTTAAAACTTTGTATGGAAATATGGTTTTACTGATAGGCAAATCAAACCCAGAGATAAATTCAGATTTATGTTTGAACATTTAAACACAAAAGAATAAAGTCATACAACAACTTTGAGCTGAACTAGAATACATACTTTTATTCAGTCTCTGAGTATTTTAGTAATGAATCAAACCAAACAACACATATTTAAAAATTTATTTTAGAGTTCAGCCCCCCCCATGGCGCAATATAGAGGCCAAAATTAAAACTATTGCACAACCAGTGGTTGCTACACCCTTGTAGCAGGAGGCTATATCTATTACTAAGCCAGCTATTGATCTGATTAATGAGAGGAGAGGCTAGTGACTAGCATGGATAAGCTGGCGTTAGCATCCAAGAGGCTAGTGACTAGCATGTCTAGGCTGCTCACCTACTTTATTAGACACAAACCTTTTTGAATAAAGAAAACTTTCTCAACAAAAATGGTTGACACACAAAACGTATAAGCCACATGCACTGACAGGTGTTCCTTAGACAGAATTTACTGTTCAACA
The DNA here is from genome assembly GCA_031762555.1 of Cynodonichthys magdalenae. Classification (NCBI taxonomy): domain Eukaryota; kingdom Metazoa; phylum Chordata; class Actinopteri; order Cyprinodontiformes; family Rivulidae; genus Cynodonichthys; species Cynodonichthys magdalenae. The sequence continues at coordinate 23,288,563 of JARVJO010000330.1, read as the reverse complement.
TGACCTCAAGCATAAATATTAAACATCCAACATATTACTGTGAAGCAGACAGCTTTAGTTACCACCTGAATTAGCAGCTGCGTTTGCCCTCGTCTATTGGTGGACAGCAGTGGGTTTTTTCTCTTTAAAATAAGGTAGGTTAGCATGCTAGTTGCTAGCCTCTCCGATGCTAATGCAAATGTATAGTCTCCTTCTCATTTGCCAGTGCCGGCCTCTCAGTTACCGGGGCCAACTGCTCAGTTAGCGCTGCCGGCCTGTGATTAATCAGACCAATAGCTGGCTTTGGAGTTGATATAGCCTCCTGCTACAAGGATGTAGCAACACTGGTTGTGCAATAGTCTTAATTTTGGCCCTCATACTGCACCATACCCCTGGAGCAAGACATCACCTCCTCAACTCCCCTTGTACAACATTCTACAATTTGATGAGAAAGACTGTTTGTTGATTGAGATGCAAAAGATATTTTGGTAACACAAAGACAAAGCCTATATTTTCTTTTCTTGGTGGGCAGGTAGTTCTGACCATAAACCCAGAAGAAACAAAGAAACCGATGAGGCTCTGGAAGGCAAAAACAGTAATTAAGTAATTAACTAATACAGGGCAGGTGTGATAATTATAAACCTGAACCTGATGCAGACACCTGAAGAAAAACAAACAAATAAAACAAGCTAAATTGAAACCAAAGAAAAGTATAAAAAGGAAACAAGACAATAAAAAATAAAATACCACAAAATAAAACTATTTAAACATAAATGCAGTGCAACAAAATCTACAGACCATGACAGAAAGTAGCTTTGTTTGTTTTCTTCTCTGCAGTCTCTCCAACAACTCAAATCTCTGGCTAAACTTATTTGCACATTTTTGTAGTTCAAAAAGAAAATACAACCTCATGCAGCAGCACAACTCAGAGAAGCATAAATCACGTCACAATAATACACCGCAGATTAGATTACTCTAAATTTAATGTGCCAAGGGCATTTAGACTACAAATTTAATCTTTTGTGCCAACTGAAACTGAAGAGAAAACACTTTGTGTCTATGAATCATGAAATATATCAAATTAAAAAACCCTAAAATATATTTCAAAAACTAAAGGCACACAACTCAACATCAAGACAAAAAAAGTAGAAAAAAAACTAAACAGGTCTTGATTTAAATTATTAAATTATTAATATTTTATATATTTTTTTATACAATAGTCAGAGTTTTTTAGTGGCTTCCTGCAATGAGCAAAACAAAACTATTATTCTTGCAAACCTATAAGGGACCACGGCTTGCTCAAAGAAACCTGAGCTGGGATTAGAAATCTGAAAGTCTTACAGCAAACAGCAGTTATTAAAGCAAAGCTTTCTTTTAATTGTTTCAGTCTTTACATTTAGCCAGAATGCTGATTAAATGCATAAACTTCAAAGTCTTTAGCTGAGATAATAAATCATTATTGCTGAGAAGCAAAACTTAAAGAAAAAAGGCAACAGAACAAAAAGGTAACCACAAATCACCTCACCACTAAATGAGCACATAATGTACTTTGAAAAAAATAAAAATAAAAAAAAAACAAATGACAAGAACAACAATTTATTATGCAGTGTCATTATATTCTTTTCTTTTTCCTGTAAAATAACTGTTCATATCACACAGGTTATATTATTCTGTTAAAACACATTTGTTACAGGAGCTTATTGTACAGCAGAAACAGAAAGCAGCTACACTGACATTGTGTTGCAGATGATAAGAAATCATCATGTCTGGGTATTAATCTTGCTTACTGTTTGTATTAAAGCATCTGTCGGACAGCATAAACAGATGTTGTCTTCACAGTTAAGGAGTTCATAAGACAGATGCAGACAAATTCTTCTCTTTAGTTAGCTTAGAAATGCTGCTGGGTCACCTGCTGCTGTGTAAACAAGCGTTGAGGAATAAAAGCTTCTTCTTGTCTGTAAATCTTCTGAGAGTTGAGTGTGGGGAAAAAACTCTTATCCGGACTTTCCTGGGAGCCTAAAATGCTGACGAGTTTTTTCTTTTTAGTTTTTTTGCTGTTAGGCTAACAAATGGCCCGGTATATTAAGGTGAACACCTCCCTCCTAAAAAGCTATTTACTGTATGCTGATGTGAAAGAATCCCAAAAGTGAAATAAATGCATTCCCTGTCTCTCATGAAAACAAGCCAGTGGTGTTAATGAACGGAGCATCTGGTCCCTTTCTTTGTCTCCTGCAGGAAGAAATGACAGCAGGTCTTGTTAAAGAGAAAATGTGTTTTATTAACTCTCCTACAGTGGATATTTTTAAAGCCTAACAGGATAGCTCAGAGTTTATTTAAAGCAGGTTCGCTTCCAGCTGACACAGACATGTTTTTTTTTTGTTTTGTTTCTTTGCACCAGTATTCATTTTCTGCTAAATAAGATCAGGGGCAGAGACAGGCTAGTTTGCAAGTAGTGGCACAGGGGTGGCTAAGGTGTTTTTTAGGGGGGGTACATTAAAGAAAAGCACTCTGGATTTGAAAATTCCAGATGGCCGCCACAGCTAATTCTAGTTAGTTAGATCATAACAAAGAATGATCTAAATAACATGTTAAATTTTTGTCAAAACCTGTTATTCACCCAGGTGAAAAAGAAGTGCTCTTAAAGACATTTTAAAGTATATTACAAATTCATATAGTATGCTTATTGTACATTTGTATTTCTAACATGCTCACAGCAAGTGTATTAAAAATAGATTCTCTTGTGCTTTAACATACTTTTTAAAATTATACTTAAAATAAATTTGTAATAAAAATATGCTTGAATAAACCTTCAATAAGTATACTCAAATATTAGCATATTTTTAACAACATTGTAGATTATTAATTTAAAATGTATTTATTAAGCTCTTTTGAAACACTTATGCTAACTTTGAGGGAATTTATTGTTAAACTATTACACTTTAAGTCAGTTAAAAATAGATTTATCCCAAGTATGCTGCACTGCAATAAATTTTAAATATGTATTTAATTACAGAATGTTTCAAATTGCTAAGAGAAGTATGATTTCTTTTTTGTTTTTCATTAAACCAGGTAAACAAAATTAGACACCTCTTACATAAGAACACTATCCTTTGTAAACAAACAACTGATGATTAATGTAAAGTAGCAAAAACATTCTTTACTAAATTCTATATGCTAACAAAAAAAAATCAAGATTGCCACCACAGCTAACTTTAAAAGGCTACAATTCAGCCATTTTAAGACTGATTGAGATAAAATTAGTTGTGGAGTAGCGACAAATGATTACATGCCGATTTGCTGGTGCTAATCCCACATTAAGCTACCTGCTACAAAAGCCTATAATTCAGTAATTTGTAAACATACACAGCTGATATTTTAGGTTGTATCATAAAAAATTCTTTAACAAAATCTAAACGCCTGCCCCTGCTGATGATCATAAAAGTTATCTATTAGAAAAAAGTCTACTATTAGACCACATACTGTGACCATCAACCATTATTCACAAGTATTTTTGTTGTAGGCAGCATAATATAAAATTACTATGTCTGGTATAAATTGTTAAGGAGACTGGGTTCCTCAGATTTTTTTATGTTCAATATGTTCTTTTCAGTGTTTAAGAAAACAGAGTCCTAACAGATGATTTGGATTTGGTTTTACATTCTCATCCATTAAGTGTCCTCCAGATGTTTTAGATCAAATTATCTGGTGGCTGCAGCCTTTTAGACACAAGATTTCTCGGAGTTCTATTGAGGGCTGTAGAACTGGAGCAAAACAGTCCCTGAATCCTGAATTCTTTTAAAACAAACTAAACGAAAGTTGTTTCTTTATTTCCTCTTCCTGCCTCTTTGTTTTTGCAGAGCGTAGGCAGCTCCACTCCGACTCTACCTGAGAAGAGGTTACTGTATATAATTGCCTGACTACAAGCAAGTGCTCTTGATATCTCCCAGGGATGCACACACTTCAGTGTGTTTGCTACCTTTTCCATCACACATAACTCTTGTCAGTTTTCTTCAAGATCCTGGAACAAAGTTTCAACAACAAAGTTTACATAGAGCCGCACAAATCAGAGACCCAATTAAAATAATAATAAAAAATAACTTTTCAAGAACTAAGCCACCAAGTTTTATAAATACTTTGGAATTAAAACTTTCCCCCTTCTATTTACCTTTTATTTGTTTCTGTATGATTTCAATCAGGGGTGTCAAACTCATTTTCACTGAGGGCCACATGAGTGTAATGGTGGCCCTCAACGAGCCAGTTGTAATTAATTTTGACCTTTCATGTTTAACTTTAACTAAACACAAAATGTCACATTCCTCAACTCATTGCTATAGCTGAGCACTGCTAATAAACAATAACTGAGCTCTACCTGGTATTTCCTGCATAGAAACAGTGTTTTACAGATCCTCTTATAAACACTAAAAAGTACATGTACGACTGACTAAATGTGAAATAAATAGTACAGAAATTCTATTAAAAGCGAAAGTAAGCGAGTTTTACTCATTGAGTTTTGGTGAATTCTTAAATCTCCCATTTTGGAATTTCCATGCATAATCGACATGCATTATGGGAGATGTAGTTTATGGTCAATGCTGGCTTTAAAGCAGCTATTTTGAGACATTTAATCTGTGCTACCCAACGAAATTGCTCAGTTATTTAAAGCCAACAGCTCAGGGGCAGGACAAGTACTATCTTTCACTTTTTAAAATTGATTTATTTTGTCACATTTAGTCATGAATTTAACAATTTTCATTTTTTTTAAAGAGCAACAATAAAACAACTGTTTAGCTCTTTATCTATTTTAATTTAAGATCAAGTGTAAAGGTGGAATCCTGAGAATTAGAATTTTAAACCCTCTTAAGGATGACAATTCAAACAAGTAATTCAAAACAATAGTGATGTGTTTCCTATTTCTTGTTTTGCTACGGAGCAGACTTTTTTTTTTTATCTTTCCTGTCCGTAGATGTTTTATTTCCTTGCATCAATATTGCTCAAGGGCAAAACAGAGCCAGACAAAAAATTGCAATCTTGTGAGACGTTGAAGTGTAACACGCTCATAATCCCTTTCATCTGTTTGCTCGTGTCAAACACACAAAGACGAGATGATTTTAGGCAAATAAGAAGGAAGAAATTAAGTCGGACTTGTGCGTTTTATCAGGCAGTGATGGCGATCACAGTGAGCGGTCAAACACAAAGCGAAGTAGGAGGGATCCTGTGGGTATCAAGACTGCTTTTGCACTTGATTTCTCATGAGGTTTTTAATCAGGCAAATGGGACCCAACTGTAGATCAGCGCCTCCGAAACATGAAAGCAACAGCCATGGACGCACCTGAAGCAATTTAACAGAAAAACTCAATTAACACAATACATTAAGTCATACAGTGCTAACGTTATTTAACTTCTACATGAAAGAATTTGGATGTTTCTGCAGATCGAGCAATTTGTATTTTTCCCAGCTCTTTCTTGATCCCATTCAGACGTTCGGATTTGCCTCAACAACAGGAGTGTAAAAAAAAAAATAAGAGCTGACACAGGTGAGAATGAAATGGGTGGAAATTAGAAAAACACCTAAGCATGCACTTTCATCATGGAGACACTGCTTTTATCTCAGGTAAGAAGATGTTTATGCTAGCTGCGCCTAAAACCACATTTTTTTATCTCATTAACTCAGATGGAAATTTTCGAAAGCGAAAGCTCGGGAAAAGGGCTCGAACAGAAAGACGACAAAACACAGCACATCAAAAGAAGGGAAATGACAACTTATTTGAGGAATCATCCAGGTAACAGCTTGCCACTGCAGTCGGTATCAGAAAATGTGATTTGCATACAAAACACTCACTTTCAGAGTTGGGTCATAACCACTCCAGGAGTGGAGAGACTTCACGGCTGTGGCTCGTAGATATCGAGGGAAATTCATCTTAGTGACAGTTGACAACAGACCCGAATAAAATCTTTTGATTTATATAATATTTTGATTGATTTCCAGTCCCGCATCTGAAATAAATGGACTGAACGGAGTCCAGAGTTACAGGTGACAGTCTCTTGCATCAGACGGAACCTGCAGTGACAGCTGCACTTTTTTTATGGCTTGTATCGTTCTGATGATAAAATTTGATTCTTTGTTCTTGCCAGCCTCTGCTCAGTCTTTCATGCTAGCAACAGCTACGGACCTTAATCTTTTCCCCATATTTGTCATTCCCTTTAAACAGGAACCACACGTCCGTATTGGCTGTTTGATGTGCCGTATGGCATCCGAGGTTTGCAGGATGTAACAAATGAAAGAGAAGTTGAGCATCACAGATGAGGGCACGCTATTGTTCCATTTTGCAAATTAATTACGCGGGTGCGCCGATAAGCTTTGCAATAAATGCATATGACTGAGATACCACAGGACTAATGTGGACTTCGTGGATTGGAATATACATAAAGAGGGGGAAAACGTATTTCAAATAACCTTTATCTTTCACTGTCAAAACTGAGACAAGTCCTTTGAAGTGTAAAATTTCCCTTAGAGTGTAAACAACTCTCTTCCATCCATGACGTTTTACCTCTCCTCTTTGTGCTGGCAATTTTCTACATGAATAAAGAGGCTGCTCCTTTCTCCCAGTGGCTAGACCCCGACTGGAGTGCAATCTGTTATAATATCAACTCAAGACCCCATTGGCAAGCATCATTACTCTCTGCTCTTTCTTGCATATTTGGTGTTTGCACAATCTGTGAGGCAATAGATGTCATTATCATTCATTCAGAACACAAAGTTATGCTGTGATGATCTTTAAAAGTTTTTCTATATATTTGGTGATTTTATGCACACCAGAAGTGTTTTCTTTGCCCCAAACTGAAATCTTGAGCTTTGTTTTTGCAGGATGCGCAAACACACACACACAAAATAAAAGCTGCATCCTTGTGCAAAACTGAAATTTCTTCTTCCTCTGCCTGATTTCGCTCCCAGCTGTACCCTCTGCACTGAAGGTAGCTCGGCTGGCTTAAGATTTCACACACATCGCTGTCATGAAAGATTGAGCATGTGGGAGTCATTGAAATGTAGTCATGCTCACAATGTAGAGGAAGCACGGGGCCACAGTAATGGTTGTCTGGGGCTGGTATGCATCAGTGAGCCGAAGACAAAATTTTCTGTCTCGCTGGCTGCAGGGATGTTGGAGTTATATAACCCTACAGGAGGGCACTGATGAGAGTGTCACATGTGACTCCAGATAAAATGCAACATTTAGTACGTGCGCCATGAAGAGTGGCACGTAGGCCAAGGAAGCTTGTTCTTTTAAGCTGTTTTTGTTTTGGTCTCAGATTGTTTTAAATTTTATTTCAGAATTATGCTACACAATTGTGAAAAACTTTATGTAAAATGTAAAAAAAAAAAACAAAATGCAATGATTTGCAAATCTCATAAACTAAATTCAGGGGCTGGGTCCTCCGAAGGCCAGATTTGTTGGCTGCTTACGTCACAGCGCCGCGCCGGATGCTGTACAAATTCAAAGACTCCTCCGATACGGCCGACAAATGCGTCCTCCCTTTTCCCCAGTTTGAGGGACGGGTCCGATGGATCCTTCTTGGCTCACCATATCCCATAATGCATTGGGGGCCGACTGGAGATGTTTTTTCCTGCTCGTAATTGTGGATGAAGCGAGAAAAAGGAGTACAGTACTAAATAAAAATCTGGCAGTAAAAAAATTAAGTTTCAAGCGGTTGTGTTGTTAATGCTTTTATCATTTGTACAGACATGTTTTTATTATTGTTGTCAGAAATCAAACGAGCTGGTGTAGCAAAATAAACGTGCACCTACGGTGGGTCCATTACTTCTTCAAATATTGCCTTTAAGCTAATTTTGTTGTTTTATGTGTCTGACTCTTCTTCAGGCCAACATTGCCAAATACAATTGAAAAACATCCACTGCTTATCTGGGTTTTAATTCTCCTTCTTCACAGTGGAAAAACAAACACTTGTCTGCTTTACAAGTCTTCATAAATCCAACCACACATTTAACTCTAGTTATCTCAGAGTCATTTACTCGCAGACTCCTAATGCTGTGTTCACACTGAACGCAATTTGAGCGTCAGGTTTACATGCAAAGTCAATGTGGACGAGCCTCAAGCAGCGTCAGGAAGAGCTGCGGCGCGTCTAGCGTGATTTGAGCGGTGCGATTTGAGCGTTCGACGAGCTAGACGCGCGTCGAACACTGAAGTTCAACAATCTGAACTTTTGAAGCTCGACGCGGAGCATCAACCAATCAGAGAGACTCAACTGTGTGACGTA
>JARVJO010000330.1:23254572-23265992 GCA_031762555.1 Cynodonichthys magdalenae | reverse complement strand
GAAATCCCCTCCACAGTTTGTAGCCAGCTAGCAGAGCAGCCAGCCAGAAATCTCTTCTGGAGTCATTTCAGCAGACATTACAGCATAGACAGCGCTCATGGATCGGAAATCTCCCCGTGTTGGATCGGAAAACTGCGATCCGTTAATTATGTTGGTATCAGAGCCCAACACCAATACTGGATCAGATTGGCCCCATCCCTATTTTCCATGAGACTTGGCTTGATGTCAGTGGTTTTTGCACTCAGTTGGAAGCATTCCACAGCAGTCGATATGAAGGTCTCATAGATATGACCGTTTCATTAAAATAATTGATGTTCTTGTATTAAAATTAAAATCTCTCTATAGGGCTCTGGTGTTGACCAGTAGGGGGCAGCACTGCCACCATCTTGACTTCTTCCCGTCCGGAGAAGAAGTCAGGTTGTAGAAGGAAAACAGAGGACTCTTTACTGTCTTTTCAAACGCATTTGACACACGTTTAAATTTACGAACAAGCGATCTTATAGAGATAAAACAAACCGCCGGAGTATCCCGATGGCGGTTGTGAGCAACATGAGTAGAATATATGGGCCCTGTTTTCACGCTGTTCGTCAGGCAGCAGGACTGAAGACGTCTCGGCTCCTCCAGCGTCGATCCTTCAGGTTCAGCGTGAGTAAAACCGTTCAAAAGTTTCCAATACCGAGGAAAAGACAGTGCGAGGACGAGTTGGCATAGAGATCAGGCAGAGGTTATTGTAAAGGGGCCTGGCTTTGTTAGCCCCTCCGACTGCTTACCTAAAATAATCAAACTCAGCATAATGAATTAGCTGCAATAAAACGAATAAGTGCAAAAAAACTTTTTGTTGCAGCAAGTAGGAAATAATTCAAGAATTTACAAAAAGGGGTTGACCTCTTAAGTTATCGCGAGGACTGGAGTTGTGAGTTAGCAAGCTAACATCATTATTACCATTTAGTGTCTTTAAAGCAGCTACGTGGAAGCAAACTAATCATGCTGTCTGGTTTTAATAAATATCAGATTTGGCTACTTTTGTTTAGTGTTTAAAATCTGAAGCATTGACATTTTTATATAGATCTTGTTCTGATGCTAATAGCTAGCCGGCTGAAGTTGTAGCAAGCTTCTTTTTCTATTGGTCGAACGAAGGGGCGTGACGCAGAATCCTGCCTGTGTACCAATTCATTCACAACACCTGTTGTTTTAATGCACCTACATGTCAGCAGTGCTTCAGTAATTGCAATAATAAAATAAAGGGTAAATATTTTAAAATTGAAAGATTTAGTTCTCTAACTTCAACTTTTTTTTTTAAATCAACATTTGTAAACATTTAATTAAAATCCAATGAAATTATTTTTTTGTGTCAAGTAAATGCAATTTAAACAAGTGCAAATGTCAAATTATCATCTGATTTTACTAAATATTTTGTGTTTTGTATATCAGCTTGTCAGTGTGGTTGTAAATGTATCCTTTTCTTTTAATCATTCTAATCAGTCTCTATTATTTAACAGTACAAATCAGTTTTCTTTGTATTTCTACAAATGCAGTACTCTGACGCTTTTTATGCATGCACAATTCATTTAGTTTGTTTCTAAACTGTTCTTGATTTCATTAAAAATGTATTTAAACAGATGTATAGAGTGTTTTACTTGGTCGTTTCCTTTAGATGTGTGTGTGGGTAATGTAAATGTTCACATCACGGTCTGTTAGTGAGGCACTCCCTCACAGTTCCAGCACACCTGTGTACATAAAACATAACATGTGTTTTATCTTGTAGAGAACTATTATAGCCTCTTCTTTTTGTGGCGGGACAATAGAGACTCTATTAAAGTAGAAATATTTAAAGCTGCTGTGTTATATTTATCTCTTGCTGAAGTAGAAAAACAGGAATGTTATTGCATTTGACTGTTGTGTGAAAATACTCACAGGATGTACTGAAACATAAAGTTACAGTTTTGTGTTTCAGTTATTCTCATTATTTACTGAACTGGGTAAAGATTTTGTCTTAAATCTTTTCCTATGACTCTTGGAATCAGTCTGTTTGTTGATAAATATCGTGTTTTTCCTCCCTCAGGCTGTCGTGCAGCAGCAGGCCGATGACTCGTCGCTGGATAAGCCTCAGTTCCCTGGAGCCTCAGCAGAATTTGTGGACCACCTTGAATTCATCCAGCCCAACGTGATCTCGGGCATCCCGGTGTACCGGGTCATGGACAGGCAGGGCAAAATAATCAACCCCTCTGAAGACCCTCAGGTACACCCACCTCATCACTAACAGTATTTTAAACTCTGCTCCTGAAACTCTCTGTCGTCTGGTTTTGTCCTTCTTCCTGCTCAGCTCTCCAAAGAGACGGTGCTGAACTTTTACCAGAAGATGACCTTATTGAACACGATGGATCGCATCCTCTACGAGTCTCAGAGACAGGTACGCCGTTTTTTCTTCTTTGTACTTCCTGGTTTGAGCATCGTTAATGTGATGTAAAGGGGAATAAAAACAGGTTGTTTATTTCTGTTAAAGGGTCGAATCTCCTTCTACATGACTAATTACGGTGAGGAGGGGACGCACATCGGCAGCGCTGCAGCTCTCGAGCCAAACGACCTGGTTTTTGGTCAATACAGAGAAGCCGGTGAGGTCTGAGTGGCTAAATGTTTTAACTATAACTGCTTTAGCTTTTGTAGTCAGGCTGCCAGAATCAACGGATATTTTAACAAAAAAACACAAAAATGACTATAACTAAGTCAGTTTTACAGCTTCTGACCTAGAATTTGGTGTGGTAGTAGCTGAGATGTTTATTTAAAATTCTGCTTAAACTTTATTGAAGTCAATTAAGTCTGTTAGCAAAATATCTCATGAAGGATTTTAACGACACTCATTAGATTTACATCTAAAACCAATTTGGAGTCAACCCCATTCAAATCTGCCACCACAGCTAATTAGAAAACACAAACATGACTCGATACATTTTACAGAGATCGAGCAAAAACAGAAAACAGCTGTAACTCTCTCGTTTCTCAACGTAACTCGATCTGAGTCTGGAGCTTTGACACAAAAAGCAGCGAGGGATGCACCTTCCTTCAAGCAAAGCTCAGCTTTTACTTTTATCTTCCGATTAGTTTAACTCGCTGAGCTGTTCTGTGTAAAACAAATTTTCCCTCCATCTGTTGTGAGTCTATGCAAAGCTCGGCGGAGTCGCCTGCAGCTCCGCCAGCGGCTCATGCAAACACCCGAGCCGAAGTCCTGCTTTCTGAAGAAGCACTCGGCTGAAACACATGAAGTGAACGAGCCCCTTTGTAAACAAAAGATTGATGTTTTAAATTTCTACTTTAAAAATGGCCGCCACAATCACACAGAAGTGTCTCTAGCTCTGTTGGTTTTATGGATCATGAGCTGAGATCTGGCAGAGTCATCCTCAGCACATTTAAACCGTTTCCGTTTGACCCCACAGGAGTTCTGATGTACCGCGGTTTCCCTCTGGATCGCTTCATGGCTCAGTGTTACGCCAACGCCGACGACCTCGGGAAAGGCCGCCAGATGCCCGTCCACTACGGCTCCAAAGACCTCCACTTTGTCACCATCTCGTCTCCTCTGGCCACGCAGATTCCTCAAGGCGAGTCGCTGTTTTCACCTCCTCCATCTTGTACTTTAAAGATCTAAAAGGTTCTTGTTTTCCGTCACGCCCCAGCTGCTGGAGCTGCGTACGCCATAAAGCGTGAGAACATGAACCGGGCCGTGATCTGTTTCTTCGGGGAGGGGGCGGCCAGTGAAGGGGACGCGCACGCCGGCTTCAACTTCTCCGCCACGCTCGAGTGCCCGCTGATCTTCTTCTGCCGCAACAACGGCTACGCCATCTCCACCCCCACCAACGAGCAGTACCGAGGAGACGGCATCGGTGAGCCCGGGTTTGGCTTTCCGCCTGAACCCGTCTGGAAGATCCGATCATCTGATTGTTTTTTTTGTGTTTCTCCCGTTCGCCAGCTGCCCGCGGGCCAGGTTACGGCATGCTATCCATTCGCGTCGACGGCAACGACGTGTTTGCCGTGTACAACGCCACGAAGGAAGCTCGCCGCAGAGCCGTGGCAGAAAATCAGCCTTTCCTAATCGAGGCCATGACTTACAGGTCAGAACCTTACCTTACCTTACCTAACCTCATCTCATCTTTTTCACAGCTAAAGGATGACGTGGTAGTAGCTGAGAGTCATACACGTTTTCAAAGTGTTCAATTTAATTTCAGCACTTTAGTCTGGATAAAGATGGAAGTTTCCTCTGGGAATCGACTCAACCGTGCAGATTTTAACGCCACGCTTCTTTGACATTTTATTAAATTTTTGAGGTATTTCGCTAGCAGACAAACCGTATCGACTCACGCAGTTAACGCTAAGGATGCACAGCTCAGTTTCTAAATTTACTGAGTCGTAGCTATTTATATTTTTGTTGTGGTCGTTAAAATCAGTGTGGTGGTTCATGAGATATTTTACCTTCAGGTGATATTGAGGGGAAAAAAACGTCTTGCGCCCAACCTTTAAGTTTACAGATGAAACAGCTTGTTTAGACAGTAAATTTACTGATGTTTAATATAAACAACAGAATACTGGTTTTCTGTTATTTAGTTCATCTCCCTGAAAAGTGTGAATATTGTTTTATTGTTACATAAAGGATCTTCGTGACAGTCCTGCATGAAGACATCCAGGAAGAACCAGAAATACCAAACAGGAAATTAATTTAATTGATCTTTTCGATGACCTCATGTTCCACCTGTTCAGCCTCAGCGTTTCTCCTCGAGCGCTTTGACCTGTTCATACCTTCGAACGTGACTGAAAAGGCTTCACATTTTGAACAACTCCCTCTAATAACCAACAATTAAGTGATTAGATATCAGTGTTTTTGTCCTCTCGACTCAATCGTTTCACATCAGCTGAAACTGCTTTAAAGACACCAGAAAAGATGTTTGAAGATCGTTTTCTGAATTTCTGAGGATCGACTCCAACATTCAGACACTTCATGATTCAGCGTTAACAAATCTTTATTAAAAAAAAAAGACGTAGCTATTTCTGCACACTTTAGTCGTTTTAAATGTTATTTTTTTAATCTTTTCCTCAGATAAATACACGGAGATCTCTTCAGTTCTTTTAAAACATGTATTTATAGCAGCTTTAGCTTCTTTCTAAAGTGGTGAGCACAGCCACTAACCCGCTAAACGAGAATCTTAACAAGAATCTTAACTCGCTAACTCTAAACCGCTATACAGATCAGAAAATTACTGCCAGTCTGGGTTAAAATTAGCAGAAGCTAATCGAACCGCTAACAGTTTCCAAGGTTAGCAAAAAAAATGTAATTCGCTAAATGAAAAGCTAGTTCTGCTATTAGCAGAACTGTGCCTACTACTAGTTCTTATGCTACTTTTTAGTTTTTATCTTTTAATTTGAAGCTTTTAGCTAGCTTATTGCCACTTTTGGCTTTAAGCTAACCTTATGTTACTTTCAGCTAGTGTTATAGCTACTCTTCTGCTAAATTAGCTTTAAGCTAAGCCTTTTGATGCTTCGACCCATTATCTAGCATTTAGCTTTTTTAGCTCTTCAGTGCTAATTTATTAATATAGGTAATAAATAAAAGTTGACCAAAGTGTTTTAACAGTTCATGAAAACAAAAGTTCAAGTAAAATATAGAAATGCTATAAAACCACAAATATCAGCTCTGATTGAACCTCGAACTTTAGACCGTATATTTCAACCATCCTCACAAACACTAGTGATGGTCGGCATCTGGTCACAAATATTTAATTTAAGGACATGTTGACCATTGATTTGTGGTAAAAAAATGACAAATGCAGATTTTTCATCTTTATAAGCGTTTTTAATATCACCATTTTCCAAGTCAGTGAGTTCATTACCTGAAAAATGTAATTTACCTTTAACTTCTGTGTGGCCGTGTTTTCAGTCATACATGAAGACTGACCAGGAAAATATGCAGAAAGATATAGCGGGTGATTAGATTTTTATGTTTTAGTTGGCCAACCTGTTCATCCTCAGGCGGTTTTATCAACGTTCAAACCAGATCAGATTTCTTCTCGTTGAACTCCTCCCACTAATAACTCCACAATTAACTCTGTGTTTTTCCACAAGTCAGAATCAAAACCGAAACTTAAAATATTTTGTCAAAACGAGTTTGAGGTTTGCAAATAATTGTTAATCACGTTTTATACCGCGTCAAGGTTGTAAAATGGAAATTCCTTAGTTTTTATAATTAATGTGAAGGAATTAGATTACTTTTATTTTATTAAAATCTTGTAATTAAAAAAAATAAACGTTTCAGAGGTGAATTAGTCACGAGTTAAAGTTTTGAACAAAGAGTAAAATTTCTTTTTTTCCCCAGAATCGGGCACCACAGCACCAGCGACGACAGCTCGGCCTACCGCTCGGTGGACGAGGTGAACTACTGGGACAAGCAGGACCACCCCATCTCCAGGCTGAGGCACTACATGACGGCCCGCAGCTGGTGGAGCGAGGATGACGAGCGCAGCTGGCGCAAGCAGTCCCGCAAGACCGTGATGGAGGCATTCGAGCGTGCAGAGAGGCGCCTGAAGCCCAACGTGGAGCTGCTGTTCACGGACGTGTACCACGAGATGACGCCGGGCCTGAGCAAGCAGAGGGAGGCGCTGTGGAGGCACGTGCAGCAGTACAAGGAGCACTACCCCCTCGACCTGTACGAGAAATAACTGCGCCTCAAGAAGTGGGACTGACGTCAGCCACCCTGTGTTCATGTAGCTGAGTTTGACGTGTCGTTTAAGAGAAAAGGGTCAAAACTACGTTTCCACTCTGTTACATAATAAAAACGGTTCTAAAACTTTAGTCATTTAATAAAGCATATCTATATTTGAACACATTAGCAATTTAATCTAATTTGTAAAATGGGGGGTTTGATTTATAGAAACTTCATAAAATGCTAAAGTTGAATTTAAGAGGGAACAAACAAGTTTAAAAAAAAAAAAAAAGTGGAGAAAAACCCTTCCACATCCAAATAAAACAGTGAAGAAATGCAAATTGCCTGCCGCCTAGCAGCATCTATCAGAGGACTCTCAGCTGCTGCCCCGCCAAATTATAGCTCAATATTTGCAGTGATGGGCATAGTTCCCCTAATAGCTTCTCATTTAGCACTTTAGCTTGTTTGCCAACTTCGGCAACCGTTAGCAAACCGATCAGCTTCCTTTAAATTAGGTTTTAAGTTCTCTAAACAATTCACAAGTGTTAAATTTCTATTTTTGTGACATTAAATACAATCTCCTCTTACAAGCAGTGCTGTGTCAGCATGTAGCATCGTTAGCAGCTAAATTCAAATAATCAAAAATAAAAGTACAATTACAGAGAGATTGACTATATGGTGGAGAATGTTCCCAACTTTAAACTTAATCTAGAAATGCTTTTCCTAAAAGGGGGTAACTGGTAGTAAGTTTTAGCTACAACTGGGTTTGATTTTGCAGATTCCTGCCTACTTTCAATACAAGTAGAAAACAGGTTTGTGTCACTTTTTTTTTTTTTTTTTAATCATTTAGCATCGTTTTAGCAAAAAGTCTTTCCAAGTTAACTTTGTGGCTAGCTGTGCCCACCAGTGAATATTTGTAAAACTCAACCATTTTGAACTATAGCAGCCATCTTTAAGTGTCTCAACCTTAAATTTGAAGATATAAATCCCGATTACACCATCCTGCAGATCATGTGATATTGCGCTGACATAGGCAACATTCTTATGAAGTATGAAAAACTGCACCACTCAAACTTGACAGCTGATATGGCTGGAATTTCAAAATAAGAGTGTAGGAACCCTGAATACTTCCTGTAAGGTTTTTTTTGTGCCTTCGGTTGTTACATTCACAATCAAGTTTCTTCCAGGATTTTCAGTATTTTGTTTTGAGCTGCGCAGCAAGAAAACAGGTTTGAGCTCAAACATTAAAAGAACTGGTGATTCTTGTTTCCTGGTATCAGATTCTGACAAAATGTTAGAAAGAGTTCCTCTGTTGTGACTGTACACTTCTGAATGGCTGTTGAAAATAAAAAACTCTAAAACCTTTGTCTTCATGAACAACATTTATTTGGCTCGACAGGAGTAAACATGAAAACATTGACCTTTGTCTTTCTTCCTGTGGAAACAAAACAGTCCTGTTAAAACCCACTTTGAGTTACTTTAATCTTAAACTTTAAACGTCCCCCTCCCCCAAGTTGTGATGCATTCAGTCACGAATGTGCAGCTAATCTCCATTTCAACAGGTCAGGTGCGGGTTGTTGATGCCCCTCCACATCTTCTCGACCTGATGTGGCAACCGCTGGTGAATCAGGAGGTTCTCTTTGTGCACGCAGACGTTCTCGCGGTCTTTCTGCCTGACGTCAAAAGTCTGGAACCCTCCGTGGCTCTCGGGGGAAACCCCCAGAGCCTTCATGAGCATCCCCACGTAGACGTCGTCAATGGGGAACAAGGGGAGTATCTGTGAAACGGTGAACAGAGGTTTCAGCAGGGCTCCGGAGAAGAGAAACCCACCTCCGCCGGCGTAAGCGGTGTAGGGGCCGTTATAGAAACTATGAGGGATGTAGTATTTGCTTCGAGGGTCTCTGAGGGGGCTCGCTGTGGTGATGATTTGTCCGACATACAGCTGAGATGCTTTGGTAGAGTCCAGGGACTGCACGTACTTGATCAGTCCAGGGGTGTTGACGAAGACGTCATCGTCCCCGCTGAAGACGAAAGAAAGCGAGGGGCAGTTTTTCACTGTCCATTTGAGAAACAGGTTCATTTTGAGGGTCAGGTTCAGCAGAGAGTCGTCAAAGTCAGTGTTTATGTGGATTTAAAGAAAGCTTTTGACACCAACTCACATTATTCTTCTTGAAAAGTTAAATAAACATGGCATAAGAGGGCCAGCATTACAGTGGGTATCTAGTTATCTAAAAAACAGGAAACAGTTTGTACAAATAAATAATGTAAATCTGAACTCTGTAATATCATATGTGGGGTTCCACAGGGTTCTGTGTTTGGACCTAAGTTATTCCTTTTATATTTCAATGATTTGGTAAATGTATCAGGGCTTTTTAAATGTGTTTTATTTGCAGATGATACATTTTTATTGTTTGTTTGGGTAAAGACATCGAACATTTGTTGGAAATGATACAAACAGAATTTGTAAAAATACAAACTTGGTTTCATTTTAATAAATTATCATTAAATTTGGATAAAACTATCTATACGATATTCAGTAATAGAAAGAGAACTGTCGTTCCATTTAGAGTCTATGGTGTTGACCAGAAAGTATTACAGTCACCCATTAAATATTATTAATATTATATTATTTTATCAATTAAAATTATTGAAGTTTTACAAGTTGGTTGATTATAATATTCTGCAGGTTATGTATAAGGCTCATAAAAATGTATTACCATTGAAAGTTCAATCAAATTTTGTTAAGAGGGAAAGTTATTATAATCTTAAGGGACTAGAAATGTTTGTAAAACCTAAAATTGAAACGAATTTGAAGGACAGATGCACTTCGGTCCAGGGAATACGATTATGGAATAATCTGGATAGTGATTGTAAAAATGCTGGTTCAATAATTTGTTTAAAAGAATGATAAAAATGAACTTGGTAAAGAAATATGGAATTGTATAATTTGTATTTATAAGAGCTGCTGTTTGAGAAGCTGAAGTTTTTGTTTTGAACATTGTTATTGTTAGAAATTAATATTATTGTTAGTATATATTTTTTTAAATAGGTGCAGATAAGATATAAGATTTTTTTTCTTCTTTCTGCTACCTTTCATTTAATTGGATTTATGTATTTTTGTTGTATGTGAATTTGTTTTGTTTTTTAAAAATTAAATGAATAAATGTTTAAAAAAACCCTCCTGTCTTTAGTAAATACTGTTACCCCTTATTGTTAAAAAGACCAACACAAGGACTGAAGATGTTCAGTTTTCTCAGCTAATTGAGTGTCAGATGTTGATTTCAAACTATTGGGAACTTTTTTTCTTATCTCTACTTAAAACCAGTGTTTTATAAAGAACCCAAAGAGTGTACTAAGGATGGGAGCTTTAAAGGCTTGCAAACAGGACATTATTCAGAAAGTTTGATAACAAATACCCTGAAAATTGTCTAAAATATTGGAACATTTGCATGGATACAGAACACCCTGCACACTACCACAATTTTACCAAGTTAGGGCACCAATCAGATTTTCACCCTTTTTAATTAGACACCAAAGTGTGAATTTTTATTATTTAACGGTGAACTCTCCCATATCAATGAATACTCAAGAAGTGGGAACACAATTTTGTCTTTTAAAATTTATTACAAAAATAAAAATCCAATTTCAAAAATAATGAATAAAAATTGTAACAACATAAAAAGACAGCGATAATAATGGTTAGTTAAACTTCAAGGAGATGGTATGAAAAATATCTAGATTATAAGATGTAATAAAGATTAAATGAGATTTTAATTTTAGGTATCAAAGAAATAATTATCCGTTGGACAGGATCTTATTTGTTTTGTTTATTTGCTGTGAATTTACACAAAGTTAACTTTGAGATTTTGAATGAGAGATGTTAAGAAAGAGCAGATTGATAGGCTAATTTTATTATAGTATTTACTTGTTCGTTTATTGCAAGCAAGGAAATTATTTTATCAAAGTTTCTGCATCAGCTCTACCCAGACCTGACCTTGCTTTAAACTTCCACAGGAAAGAAGTGCCTCATTCAGACCAGCTGGACATTAGGCTTTATCCTTGGTTGAGCATCAGAACCTATTACCTGGTCAGCTTGCAGGGCAGTTTGGGTGGACTCTGATTCCCCAGAGTCTATGAGATCGACAGGCGTCTGAGGTCACCCACTGGTGAACATTGTAGGCCACAGCCGGAAGGTCGCTGGAGAGCTGATGGAATGAGGTCCAATTGAGAAACAGACCTCCACTGGGCTTGAAGCTTTTCAAGTAAAAAGAAAGTTGTTCTTGCAGACTAAAAGTTTTCTTCTAATATGAACGGTAACAAAATAGCCCAGAAAAACTTTTAAATAGATTGAAGGTGAACGTCAAGCTCAAGGAACATCAGTGTCAGATCCCACCATCCATTGCTGTTTGAGCCAAAGTGGACTTAATGGGAGATGACCAAGGAGGGCACCATTGCTGAAAACAAATCATAAAAAGGCCAGACTGGAATTTGCCAAACTATATGTTGACAAGCCACAAAGCTTCTGGGAGATTGTCCTTAGGACAAGATGCAACAAAAATAGAACATATTGGTAAGGCACATCAGCTCTATGCTCACGGACAGAAAAATGAAGCATATCAAGAAAATAACACTGACCCTACTGTGAAACATGGAGGAGGCTCTGTTCTGGGGCTGCTTTGCTGCATCTGGCACAGGGGGTCTTGAATCTGTGCAGGGTACAATGAAATCTCAAGACTAT
>JARVJO010000330.1:23225071-23240025 GCA_031762555.1 Cynodonichthys magdalenae | reverse complement strand
AAACAGTAGCGCTAGCAGCGGCGTCACATCAGCAGCCTCAGCCACGTGACCCAAGGGAGGTGGAGCCGTGCTGAGGCGTTCAGGTGCAACTCGGAAATAATTTGTTTGTTTTCTTTCTTTCTTTCCTTCTTTCTTTCTTTCTTTCTTTTGTATGTGTTTATATGTCTTTTTTAAGCGACTAAAGATGCCATTCTTGTCTAAACAACATGAAGATTAATGTGTTTTTACGCAGTGATAACAGTTATATTGCACGTGACTGGCTACCCATTATTTTATTAGCTTATTAACAACTCCAGCCACATTATTTTCTGAAAAAATAAGAGAAACTAAATAAATTCTAAAAAAAAGTCTTACATGGACCACATTCTTTGCACTAAACTATATTAAACAGATATTTCATACTGAGCGCTTCAGTAATTTATCAAAAGACAACCATCTTTCTTGGTGCCCTGCTTATAGATTAAAGCAGCATTCAAATTATTTAAGCCTTTCTATGAAGCAAAAACTGACATCTTGACTCATACACAGATTAATAAACACGTTTTCTATGCTGAAGCAGACTAAAGATGACGTTTTTCAGATTTAATAATTCATATTTACATGCAAAAAAACCTCTCTGATGTGGAGATTTAGAACAGATCTTTTTGCCTGAGGAAACAGGAAACTTTGAGTGTTTCTGGGTGATTTTAGTCATTTTTAAGACATTTTTGTCAGATTTCTGGGCATTTTTTTTTTTACATTTGAATAAAACTTGTTAAATTACCTTTTAGCTCTTTAAAATTTGAACCTCTTTTGTGAAAGAAGTTCCAGAAATAACAAAATGTTCATTCCTCTACTGAACACTGTTTATAACTTGTAATTTCATATTCTCTTCCTTCCAGCTGTTTCTTCTTTAAAGGCATGTCATACTCCATAATTTTAATATTCTCCAAATCTAAAAAAAAAAACAATAACGCCCAAGTGTTCTTTTATAATATACATATAACATTTACAGGCTAGTTGGTATTAATTTAAGTAGACTTTTTTTATTTTCCAAAAAAGGATTGCTTACAGAGAACATTCTTAGAAGCAGATTTGTTATTTTAATCAGTTTTTCGTTTTCTGAATATTTTTAAATAAATTAAAAAGCATCTTAGGTAAATTGCACGCAGTTTAGCTTCTATGCAACATATAATACATAATGTATAATTTCACAGACTTTTAAACAATTTCCCAAACTAGTGGAATCTTTTAAATATTTTAATGTCTATTTTTAACACTTCCTACATCAAACAAGCAAATGTTAAACCTGTTAATGAATTTCTGTATTATTGTATTGTGATACACTATTATTTTGTCAATGTCCTGATGCATCTCAGTTTAGGTATAAAGTCAAAAAGAAAAAATTAAGTAGGTCCTCTTGACGGGTTCTTCTTTAATGAAACGTTTCGACTCTCCTCCAAAAGACTTATTTAGTCGGGGGAGTTTCAGGTTGTTGTTTTTTCCCCTTTGTTTAGATTATGTTGTCAAGTTAAATCCTGCTATAACACTGCAAATGTACCGTCCAGTGTGAGTAAACAACACGTATTTTTACTCAGGCAGGGCGGAAGTCAACCGCTTCCTGCCTTCAGTCGGGTCCTGTTGAGCAGCCCGTGCTCGGCTGTCCTGGAGACCCCGCGCTGCCTGCACCTCTAACGTCTCGGGTGAGTTTGTTACAATGTAACAATTTCTCCTTTAAACCCAATAACGGTTACAAAGCTGCGATATCTGCTAACTGCGCGGCGCACACGAACCGCACCGGTACCGCAACAGAAGCGCCACGGGGCCGCGCCGCCCCGCAAACAGGCTCATTTTTCCAACGAAATCCCAAGCATACCCCCCTCATCCAAGAGTATTCCAACATTAACTCATATTCTCTGCTTGCAATAATTAGCGATAGATCGCCGCGTACTTGCGTTTACGCCTCTCGACACACCGAACCTCTCTTCTTCGGTCCAATCGGGGGGCCGCCGTGCGGTATCGGTGATTAAATTGTGTCACTCTGTGGTTTGTTTTGAATGTCAAAGGCTCCAGCTAGCTCTACGTCTGAATATTGTTGATAGCAGGTTAGCTTGCTAGGCTAACAAAAGTCAACCCAGATGCATCAAAATCACTTAAAATAGCGGCGAACTTGAGTTTTAAAATCAAACGTTTGACTCTTAAAGTAGCTGTGGTGCTGTCAAATATTACATGCGGGGATAAATCGGTAAAATATGCGTGCAAAGCTCGTTAAAAACACCAGTTAGCATGTAGCCGTCCGTTTGCATCGTCTCCATTCATATCCTGCGCACTGTGGGTTTTACGGCTGCAATCCGCCAACCTACTCCGAGCGTCAGCAACCTTTCTTTCAAAATTGTCCCATAATGTGTCTGATTAAACAAAAAGTCGCTTCAGTTTGTTTCATCTGATTGTGGTTTAAAACAAAAAATAATAATAATAAAAAGTCGGCGGCAGCGCTCTAAATGTTCCGAAAGACGGAGCGAAAACCGCGCGTTTTCAGTTTGTTTTCAGTTTTTAGTTGGTGTTTAGCTCAAGCTTTTTATCTGTCAGGTTTATTGTTTAGCTTTTTAAGTGAATAAATGACCTGCTTCAACTCTAAACTGTTTTATTTGTCTTTAGGACGTCTAAAAGTATAAATATAAAACGAGTACGCCTGTTAAACTGTTTTGTTTACGTTTCTGTCTGTGCACTTGTGTTTTTACCCAAAAGGATGTTTGACAACAACTAGGTGATGTAATAGTCTTTACCGCTATCTTCATTTTTGTATTTTGTACATTTAATACCTGATCACACACATCACTGCGAAGTAATTATACTGGTTTTACCATCAGAGAATAAATAAAATACTACATATTTTAACTGTATTCTAGTGTTTTGATCAGTCAGACTACAGAAATACTACCATATTTTTAAACCTCAGTACACAAAAAAAATCACTTTTCTAAATAAATTTATCTTTCTCTATAAAAAGACTACCTGTAGATAATAAAGACTGCCTTTTTTGATAATCAAGTGACAATAATGGCAGGCATCAGCCTGTCATCGCTTTATTATTAAAATATAGTTGTGAAAATTAGATATTGCTAATTTTAAACAAGAATTCAGCACTATTATTCACAAATCCCAAAGGACCACAATAAACCTGAATTTGTTATATTTGAAGCACCATTTTTTCATGTTTTGCTGATAATTATATATTTGCTCAATCTGTTGGTTTATGACAGACGAGAAAGATACTAAGCAAAATTGCAATATCGCATGTTTTTCTAATATTGTACAGCCCTGTTATTACATCTATTATTCTAAAAATCCACTATTATTTAGATGTCTTTTTTTGACAGCTTTGTAAAAACAAACTGATTTATTGTCCTATTAATGAAACTGTGCAAAGGTTTGCTAAGAGATGTCCAAAATGTCAATTATTGGAAAATGATCATGCTAAGTCTTAAATTATTCTTTGTGTTATGGTGCTATATTAGCTGTAATATAAACCTGTAGATGAACAGTAGTGATTGTGGAACAAATCTTGCATAAACTCAAAAATACTTTTCATTTTCAACAGTTGTCATGGATGATGAAGACGGCAGGTGCCTTCTAGATGTGATTTGGTAAGTTAGTTTTAACAAAATAAAAGATTTAAGATTTTTATACTATTAAAATATATATATATATATATATATATATATATATATATATAAACATATTGTGTTTTTAAATCACACTGTTTTCTCCTACAGCGACCCAGAAGCTCTCAATGACTTTCTTCATGGATCTGAGACCCATGTAAGTAAAGGGATGGGTAAATAATGGTTTGCATATTTTAAATAATGGAATAAGCTTGCATTTGATGCGCAGCTTGTTAGAAGTTTATATTCGGCGCTAACTTCCAGTTCAAAGTTGAGGCACCCTGAGTCCTGCATCCCCTCGCTGCTCCTGTTAACCTTGTTTCTAGTTTTTTCCTCTGCTTATTGTTTGCTTTCAGCTGGTTTTACATTAAAAAGAGTAAAAAAAAGAGTAAAAAAAACCCCTAAACAAACAGAGAAATACTAACGCTTCCTGGTTTCTGAGTTAATCCTATCATTTTGTTTCTCTGTCGCTTTTCTTTTTCACTGATGCTTTTACATTCTGGTTTCTTTGAACTGTGTTCTGCCCTTTCCTTGCCCCTCTGTTGTGATGGTGTGTGTGTGTGTGTCCCGGTGACTTTTGCCTGCTGGTTTGGTGCCTTTGGTTTCTGTCTGTCTTACCCTTGGTGGGTGTGTCTGTAGTTGGACACTGACGACCTTTTGGATGGTTCGAGTGACCCCTCCAGCTCATTCTTCTCTACCGCTGGGGTGAGTAAAATCCCCCCCATCTTCTTCTTGCTGTTGCCTATCCATCTTTGTAGCATGTCTTCTTAAACCCCCCTCCCTCTCCACTAACATATCTACACTTGACAAGCTTTAAATTGATGCAGTTTGACAAGATTTGTTGTTTTTTTAGGTTCTGTAATGCAACCCCAATACCAAAACAATTGTGAAGTTGTTCAAAATGTAAATAAAACAGAATGCAATAAATCTCATAATCCCATATTTTATTCAAGAATAGAACATAGTGAACACATCAAATGTTTAAACTAAGAAGATTTCAAAAGCTTCTGCTTCAAAGCCACGCTGAAGTCTTGGATGCAGAAGGTGTTTTGCTGAAATATGCAAAAAAAAAAAAAAAGATATCTGAATGGGGAGCATATGTTCTGTAAACATTCAGGACCTGAGGAGACCAGGTCTGGAGTTTTTGGGGGGAATGTTTTCCCGTTCTGGTCTGTTCAACAGTCCCGATCGTCTTTGTTAGATTTATTTTTTTGAATGTTTCGCATTGGCGGTGCAGGTGTGTAAGCTGTCCACTACAGAGGCACTAATGCATCCCCATACCAGCAGAGAGGAACGCTGATAATGTAAATCTTGAAAATCTTCTGAAATTGTTCCACTATTTTTAGAGGTAGTCTTTGAATGATGCACTTCTCAAATATTCAGCATCTCTAAGATGTTTTTTTATTTGTGTTTATGAAATTTTGCATTTTGTTTTTATTTACGTTTTACCCAAAGTCCCAGCTTTTCTAATTGGGGTAGTTTTAAAGTCCTCACATGTCGTCAACGTGATTCCGTTTGCTTCTTTTCTCCTCTGCTGTGCTTGAAGGGACATGTTCCGGAGGTCCAGCCTGTGGCCCAGCTGTCAACCGGTGAGTCAGCGGGCCTGCCGAGAGTCAGCGTGGACCTGGACTTCCTCGAGGACGATGACATCTTGGGCGGTTCCCCGGGCGGAGAAGGCGGCAGCAACGGCATCGGGACGAACCACGAGACATGCGACATCCTGCAGCAGAGTTTGGCCGAGGCCAACATCACGGAGCAGAGCTTGCAGGAGGCGGGCGCCGAGCTGGACCTGGACCCCTTTGAGTGTCTTGCGCAGGTCCCGCCGCTGCCTGACGCCGGCCTCTCCGGAGCTGGAAGCGCTACGGTTGGCGTAGGGATCGGTGTCAGTGGAGCGGCAGCGGTT
Source organism: Cynodonichthys magdalenae (assembly GCA_031762555.1). Classification (NCBI taxonomy): domain Eukaryota; kingdom Metazoa; phylum Chordata; class Actinopteri; order Cyprinodontiformes; family Rivulidae; genus Cynodonichthys; species Cynodonichthys magdalenae. Next base: position 23,234,478 of record JARVJO010000330.1, on the reverse strand, counting down.
TACCCTGGGGCCGCCCCGAGCGCCACAGCGACCCCTCCCAATGCCACGGCTGACATGCTCGGGTCGGTACTGGCTCAGCAGGGCCTTCAGCTCCAGTCCCAGGTCATGAACAAGGCCATTAGTGTCCAGCCGTTTATGCAGCCTATGGGTCTGGGAAATGTGACACTTCAGCCCATTTCAAGTCTCCAGGCTCTTTCTAATGGGAGCCAGTCAGGACCTTTGGGTATTGGACAGATTCAGGTTGTTGGCCAGCCTACAGTCATGACTATCAACCAGTCTGGGCAGCCAATCCTGGCTAAGGCCATGAGTGGATACCAGCTACACCAGTCTGGACCCGAAGTATCAGCCGCTGGTTCTCAGGCAGGACTTGGAGCTTCAAGTGGTGGACTTCTAATCCAAGGCAACAAAGCAACTTTGGCGTCTCCGGCTTTAAACGGACCGACTGTTTGCGTCAGCAGCACGAACAGCAGTGGAGGAGGCACCATAACGACTCCCGCTGGACTCGTGGGCTTTGGAGGCGCTCCTCTGAACACTGGAGTGGCACCCCAGACTCAAACTCCAGGCCAGATCATGCAGAACGTCATCATCCAGCGTACACCGACGCCCATTCAGCCCAAACCGCCCCAGGGGGGAGCCATCCAAACAAAACTCTTCAAACCGCCACAACAGCAGCAACCACAACAAGCTGCGCCCCAGACCCTGCAAAACGATGCCCACAAGGCTCTCGGACTGCAGCAACTTCCAGTTTCTGCTGCTCAGAATGTAGCCTTCCTAACAGGAAAACCAGGTTCTAATGTAGTCTTGAGTACTCAAGCCACAACACAAGGCCCCCAGTTCCAACAAACTCTGTTCAAGCAACAAGCGGCACAGCCATCCGGCAAACCCCTCAGCGTGCATTTATTAAACCAACAGGGCAGCATAGTTATTCCCTCTCAGACTGTTCTCCAAGGCCAGAACCACCAGTTCCTCCTGCCTCAGCTGCAGGCGGGGGGACAAATCCTGACCCAGCACCCCAGGGGCCACATCATCACCAGTCAGGGTCCTGGCGGGCAGCTCATCGCAAACCAGATTTTAACTTCAAACCAGAACATCAACTTGAGTCAGGTGTTGACCTCACAGGGCCACGCCGGGGCGGCCCACATCCTCTCCGGACCCATTCAGCTGCAGCCCGGTCAAATGGGCGCGCCGACCCTCTTTCAGATGCCTGTCGCCTCCCTGGCACAAAGTCATGGCCAGACACAAACTCCCACCGTTTCTGGTCACACCCAGACTGTCATACAGGGCATGCCGATCCAGAGCTCCCTGACCATGGTGGGTCAGGTGGAGGGGCTAAGCCCCGCGGTCAGCCTCCAACCAACCCTGCAGCCCCAGCAGCCGGGCGGAGTCCCCAGCAGCACCGGAGCAGCAACCATGGCTCAGGGCCAGCCTGGAGAGACGGTCGCTGTGCTGGGAAGCTCCGCGGAGCCGACCGCTCATCCTGCTCCGCAGCTCGTACCGCAGACCTCCATCCTCGCCATGCAGCCGACTTCATCCACCGCTTCCACAGTAGCTTCCTCCTCTTCGTCCATGTCTGCAACCACCTCTTCCTCGGTCACAGCTGTGGGGCTGGTCCCCCCCCAGGCTCAGAACAGTCCGGGGAGGTTACTGTTCAACCAGGCACCGAGCATGATCCTGAGCCAGGAGTCTCTGCAGATGTTCCTGCAGCAGGTTGGTGTTTCCTCTCGCTGCATGTTTTTGGCTTTTTCTTCTATTTCTGTTAACATTGTCCTAAAAATAAATAACATGCACGGAGTGATGTCTCGGTTTGACAGTTTTTGGTTTACGATTTTACTCCTCATTCTTCCTCCTCCCTCCCTCCCCTCCCTCTCCTCCATGCTGAAATGGTAATTGTACTATCAGGAGCCGCACCACCAATCAGAGAATGAGTCAGCCCCCTCTGTGGGCGTGCCAGCGTCTGTTATCGTCAGCAGCAACAGCATCACTACTGCGGCCCCAGCTGTCCATGACAGCCAATTAGCTGACTCCTGGGTGGGTCAGAACCACAGTCCTTCCCCTGACCCTTCCCACATGACAGCAGTGGTAAAGGTAGAAATGCCCCTTTATGTTGAGCCCCAGCCACTTGCTGCTGCTGCCGCTGCTGCCACAACGTTAGGTTTTCTTACCTTTCCCATCGACGCTCTTTAAGGTGGCGTCTCACCGAGCTGCGACTGCTGGGGACTCGTCGGTGACTCAAAACTGTGGGAAAATTAGTATTTTTGTCAACGTCTTTGCAACCAGTGAGCCACTGTCCTGCAGGATTTAGATCTTTCTCTGCTTCAGCTCACCTGATTGAAACTGATCAGACACAAATATGTTCATGATAAGATGACGCCACTTGTGAAATAAAATATTAAAAAATGTCCTCAACACGTTTAGATTGTTTAGCTCACTTGGAGTGTAAAGTCTTAGTAAAATATTTTCCATTAACATGTTTTTGTCATTTAGCTCACTGTTCTTACATTTTTACTAAGTTTTACTAAATGTTAAGCGTTATATCTATATATTAAATCATGAATCTAAATGTAAAAGTTAAACCTTAAATGTTGAGGCTAAATATTAAAGTTTACATTTAAGTATTTCATAATGGAACGCAGCCTTTGATTTTGGTGCTCAGTTCATATTATGATGTCATCATCTTGAGACAAATGTAAATGCTAATGCTAACGCTTCCCTAGAAGACATTCAACTTGCAATTGCAGCCGGTGTCTGAGCTGTACTCCAAACTGCCGGACCACAGGAACCATCTAAATTGTTTTCACTGAACACATTTTGAATAAAAATTTTAAATGCCATTTTTAGCATCATTAGCAACATTGTTTGCTTTTGTCGCAGGATTATGATATTTAACGCTGCTAAAGATGGCATTTAGAATCTAAATTATAAATATGGAAGGTAACTGAGGTCTGGCAGTTTGAAGTACAGCTCAGAAAATGGCTGCAATTGCAAGTTTAATGTCTTGTAGGGAAGCTGTCACTACCCGATGTTCCGGAAACAGGATCCGTACTGTTTGTTTTTAGCCTGTAGCATTTTGCTAGACTGATGACAAAACAGATTTGATTTCAGTCTTTCGTCACCTGCAATGTTTCGTAGAAAAGGCAACGTTTTAATTTTTATTGGAAAATAATAAAACAAAGATGAGATGAATTATAACATGATTATCTAGAAAATAGGTCAGTTTATGTCCGCAAGTTGATATAAATAATTATGTACACATCATAAATCTATATTTTATTACTCAGAATGTGTATGATATTAAAACAGTTTTCAGAATATAATTTAGCACACTAATTAAGTATGGAAAAAAATATTTTTAATTTTTTCTTCCTAAATCGAGCGTATTAACTGGTAATCCAGTGACAGAATCATTAGCAGTGTTAGCAGTTGCTATTGTCGCAGGATGATGACATCATAACAAGAGCCAAGCAAAGACAGCAGAGGCTGCATTCCATTCAGAAATTCTTAAATGTAAATTTCAACATTTAGCCACAAGATTTAAGATTTACCATTTACATTTAGATCAGGATTTAATATTTACAAATATTTAATATTTAGATTTAACACTTTGTAAAAATGAACAAAATGTAAGATCAATGAGCTAAATGATAAAGTGTTGGCGGAAAACTGTTTAACTAGGATTTTACATTCAAAGTGAGCCAAGAGATGAAGGTCTGACTATTTTAAAGAAAAAAAAAAAACCTCCTGCAAACATTTTGAAATATTTTTGGAGATTTTCTCATGAATTCTGTTCGAGTCTCCAGCAGTCGCAGCCCTGTGAGATTTTATCCTGCGTAAGTCACCGCTTCCACGACTCTTCACTTCCTGCAACAATGATTCCTTTGCTTGCTGCATCTCTGCTTTTTTTTCTCACATTGCTTCACATTGTAAAGCCGAGATCATTCAAACTGTTCGTCCTGTAATCCTAACATTATGAATTTATGTCAAAAGTGAGGGTTTTCTCATTTCTTCATTGTTTGCTGACTGCTGCATCAAATCCATTCTGTTCCGCTCACCGTCTCCTGTTTTATTACTAACCAGTAACTGATTAATCCAGTCTTCATTCTCTTCCTCTGTCAATAATCCTTTTGTTATGCCCAGTTTGAGCAACAAAATGTTCCCCAAACCAAAATGACTCTGTGCCCCCCCCTGAACCTTGTCCTCCAGATCTTCAAATTATCTTTTAATTCACCATCACAGTCCCACAAATTCTGCTTTTGTCAATGAGTGATCAGTACTTCTTTTTATGTTATCGTCCTTCAAACGCTGGAAATAATGTGTGCTTCTGTTTTATTTTATTTACCTCAGCACCTTGTAGATTTTGTTGTCTAACTCTTTGCTTTTGTGTTTGTTGATTTTTGTGTCGTTTGTGTAGCCTGGGGCTGGGCGATGAACTTTGAACTGCAGTTTTATCAAAATGTTTTGATTAATTAAGTTTGAGACTGTTTTTGTCCTGTTTTTGCACTTTTGAGCAGATTTTACTCCTAAAAACTTACTTATGTCGCCCAGCCTTTTCTACAACCCCAGTTCCAAAAACTTGTGCTGTTGTGTAAAATCTAAAAAGAAACAGCCGTAACTTAATCAAATACTTAAAAAAATAAATGTTATCATTTTATTTTATTGCAGTACCATATCTTGTGAAGTCGTTTTGGGTCTTAGTAGATTTTTTTTCTAAATGTTTTATTATATCCAGATGCTCATGACAGGAGCACTAATGCACCCCCATATCATCAGAGAGGCAGGCTTTTGAACTGAGCGCTATGTCTAAATCCAAAATTGACATTTCTTTTTGGAAACTTTGGACATCATGTCTTTCATAGTTAACGAACAGAGGGACTATCCAGCCCATGTGTGTCGAATCCTGGTCCTCTGCTTCAACACACCTGATTCAGTGAAACCTCTAAGGGCCTTTTTTCATTGCAAGGCTGCCTGGTCTGGGTTCAAACCCAGGTTCAGTGTGTTTGCATTAGCCCTTCTGGTCCAGTTTCAGCCTAATTTCTGGAACCCGTGACCCATCAGCTACTGTTACCCATTTTTTGGTTCACCAGTGAGGTGGGAGGTTTATGTCACACAGATGAGATTAGCTTTACGAGAATCGTTTGCAGCAAGTGTAACATTAGCTACCATTAGCTTACTGTCCACTGTCTTCTTATTTTCAACGTCATACTGCTGAATGGTCCGGTACGATCTTTGTTATTTTTCCTTCGACTTTGATGTCGTCTGTTGTTGTGTCGCAAATAAGCCAAAATAAGATTTGTGTGTTTTTGGTGTTTTGGCATTCAGTGCAGTTCCCCCTGAGGGCCCAAAGATCAGGACCATCTAGTTTTATCTTTCAGCTTTGTCCTTTCAGTTCAGAGATTTTTACAGATTTTTTAAATCTTTCTATGATCTTATTAACTGTGTTTGATGGGAGATACAAAGATTTTCTTTCATTTTTATTTTTTTTTTTCATCGAGGAACTTTATTTTGAAACTTTTCTCCTACTTTTAGAATCTGGTGAACATCTGCCCATAAGATTCAGTCTCTTAAATGCTTAAATTATCATTTTATATTTAACCTAATTACTGTTTCTTATGTTTACCTTTTACTCTTTCATGTGTTGCTGCTATAAATCTTTTTTTAAGGTACCATTCCTTATTTACTCTGTTCCTTTGTAAGTAATCTGTTTCTGTTCACATTTTACATCTAACTATTTTGGAATTGTGGTTGTATTTCAAAGGTTTAACAATAGATTTATAATCTGTATTCCTAAAAGAAAATGATTATTTTAAATTTGTTGTTTTAAATATAATAGAATCAAGCTAACATTTACATTTAAATTCCTCAGGTGCCCTCAGCTGGACCTCAGCAGCCTCTGAAGATTCAGGGCCTGTCCTCCTCACCGGCCTTAACCACTCACACCACAACACCTCCAGTGGCAGAGAGCCCCCAGTCTCCCCTGACTCTGAGCCAGCAGATCCAGTCTCCGCTCCATCAGCAGCAGTCGCGTCCTTCCTCTCAGCCCCAGCCTCAGTCTCAGACTCCCTCGCGCTCCTGCACGCCGTCATCCCACCCCTCGCTTTTCATCATCCAGAACCAAATCACGGAGTCCCCCAAACCCGCCGCACAGGGCCAGATCCAGCAAACACCGCCTCAGCAAGCCAACATTCAGGTCCAGCTCCAGCCTCTGCCTCGGCCCGCCTCGCAGCCCGCTTCCTATCAACAAGAAATGCCTCCGGTGGCGCAGTCGCCCAAGCCTTTGCCCGCAGCTCCGCCGCAGCACCAGTTCGCCACGCCTGCCGCCAGCGCCTGCACCACCGTGGTGAAGACGCAGGTCCCCCTCCAGGGCCTGACAGCGGGGCAACAGCACCACCTGCAGATGGTCGGAACCCAAATCCAGACTCAGGCCCTGCCTCAGCAGAAACACCTGCTGGAGAAGCTGCACCAGGTACCAATCCAGATCCAGAAATAAGATTATTTTTATCACTTGTCGCCATGACAGGAGGGTAAACGTGTAATTGACGGAGTTTGTTTAGATGAAACTCTCAAATCACTGGATTAGCTTTCAAAGTCAGTATGGTTACAACATTAACCGACACAAAAAAACTGGTAGAAACTGAGAATCAACCCCATCAAAAAAATCAGCCTAGAAGTTGATTTTCTGCAGAAAATGAATGAAGAATGAAGCCCGTTTGTGTTTTTTGTTGAACGGTTTTCCAACTTTTTACTGTTCATCTGCTTTGGATAAATTTTTTATGTGTGCCAATGATTTTTTTTTTATTCCCAACTTATTCAAATGTTTCAGATTTTTGCAGACTTTGATGTGCCAAAGTTTCAACAAACAGCCGAAAAGAAAGTTTAAATGCAAACTTTGAAAATATCTTTTAAAAAAATAAATAAATGCATATTGCCCGCCTCGTTTCAGACACAGAACTGGTGTGATCAGAGTACATGTTAAGGATGATTCTCAGCTACTACCACTCCTAATTTCAGCTCAAAGTCTGTAAAAATAACTGAGTTGTTTGGTGGGTTTTTTTTGTGTGTTTGCTAAAGGCTGATTAGCCGTAGCAGCCATCTTGAATTGGTTTGATCCGTGTATAATCCAGCATCTTTAAAATCCATCCACTGCTTCATAAGATATTTTGCTAACAGACACAAGCACAGACGAAATGCTGAACTGAACCGGCACCATTGCTGTTTCCAGGTCCAGCAGAACATGATGCTTCAGGCAAAACCTCAACCTCAAGCCACGAGTCAGTTCAGTTCCCAGCAAGATGTGCCTGTTGATAAAGCGGTGATTACATCATCATCGTCATCCTCATTGGCGAGCGTTGAAGCACCTGCTCAACTTCCCACAATGCTGCAGCCGACCTCAGTGCTCATTAAAACTCCCGCCACAGGTAGGATCCTTCTGTGCGACTGATGAAAACTATAAATATTTGTGTTTTGTATAATTTTCCTCCCCTTCTGTCGCAGCTTCAAGTGACTTACAGGTATTCTCAGGAGTCCAAGGGCCAGCCGGAGTAGCGGTGAATCAGACTGTCCCTCCTGTCAGCCTTACTCAGCCTACACAGGTTGGTTCTGTTGCAGTGCACACCTTGTCCCATTCTGCATTTTTTTATTATTATTTCTGAAAGCAGGATTCTTTGTACTCTTCAGGTTCAGCCAAATCCAGGAGTGATCAGCTCAATGGGAGGGGTGACTCTGGGGAAAGGTGGGATGAAGATCCAGGTGTTGGGACCCACCTTGTCTCAGATGCCTGCTCCACAGGCCCTGGGTCCAGTACAAACTCAGGTGAAGGAGAAACATTTTAAAATATTTTACATGTTTGTGTATCAAACAGATGTAAACAGCTGCTTTTCATCCCTTCAGCTCACGTCACAGACAACAACAGTGAAAATGCCTTTAAGTGTGGAGCCCAGCAGAGAAGCCAGGTGTGTGCCTCAGGTGTTTCCTTTAACTGTCAGGCTTTTATTATGGAGCTGAGATGGAGCCATGAATTTTTGTTCAAAGAATTTTTATTGAAACAAAAAATATATATATTGTATATTATATGATACAATGGCCTGCCATATTTTAATTATATGATGCAATGGCCTGACATACTCAGTTAATTTTGATACAACAATCTGCCATATTTGTTTTATTAGTTAATTATGATACAAGATGATACGAATTACATTATGTGATACAATGGCATGTCATAAATATTAAATTATATGATACTATGATACAACTGAATGTCATATTTTTAGTTATATATTGTCTGCCATACTTATTTAATTATGATACAACCTGCCATATTTTTCAATTATATGACACAACGGCCTGCCACTCCATGTTAATTATATGATTCAACAGCATGCCATATTTATTAAATTATATTATATGACATGCCATACACATAAAATTATATGAAACGACCTGTCAGACTATGTTAATTATATGATACAACGCATGCCAAACATTAATTATATAACACAACACATGCCATACTTTTAATTACAAGTAGTTTAAAACTTTTTTAAAATCAGTTTTAAATCTTTTTTTATTTCAGTTTCAGGAAAAAAATATTTTGAACAAACTTTATGGCCTCAGTTTAGCTCTAAATTTTATCTCCTGCCTATGTGCGTGTTTACATTTTTGATGGTGAGTGATACTTGATCATTTATTTTTTTTGTGCGTGTGTCTCATCATCTCTCTGCAGAGTGTTGGAGCAGCTCAGAAAACACCAGGGCTCGGTGCTTCACCCCAACTACGGCACTCCTTTTAGCTCGTTTGATGACACGCTGCACAGACTGCTGCCTTACCACCTCTACCAAGGAACTGCAAACTCCTCCCAAGATTATCAGAAAGGTATCTAAAACATCAGCTGCAGGACCAAAAGAAGCTGAAAATGAGCAGTTAAACAGAAAACAATCAGAACAAAAGATAAAATTAGCTAAATAAAAGCTAACATTAGTAAAATAAAAAACTAAACCGGCAAAAGCTGACATTTGCTAAACAAAATCTAAAACTTAAAATAAGCTAAGTTAAATTAAAAAACTAAAAGCTGAAATTGAAAAAAGTAAAATAAGCAAAACATTCTGAAGAAAAAACAGTCAAAGAGTAGCTAAAAGCTAAATTTAAAAAAATTATAGCTAAAAGCTAAAATTTGCAATGATTGTTAAACTCAAATACCAGCAAAACAGTAGCTTTCAGATAAATTTATCAGAAAAGATGGTAAAAGCTAAAGCCAGCAGTGGTCAAAGGCTAAGACTAGCAAAACATTAGCTAAAAACTAAGTCTATCATACCAGTAGTTTAAAAGTTAAAATGATCAGGGGCCTCATTTATAAAGGATTGTGTGGAAACCATACTAAAAGTGAACGTACGGCCAAAAGGTGAAAATGGCGT
>JARVJO010000330.1:23190524-23224971 GCA_031762555.1 Cynodonichthys magdalenae | reverse complement strand
ACCTTTGCATGAAAAGTGGCGTACGCAAGTTTCTGGGCTCGTTTTGTGCGTACGCAAGCTTTATAAATCCGACCCCAGATCTGTAGTCTAAAGCTAAAAACAGCTGAACAGCTGCTAATAGGTAAAACTTGTAAGAGCAGATGACAGGTAAAATGATCAGCGCAACATCTAACAGTTAAAACAAGCAAAACTTTTACTTTACTTAAAATCTAAATCTGGTAAACAGTAGTAAAAAGCTAAGATGGGTAAAACACTAGCCAAAAGCTAAGACTAAACAGTAGCTGAAGGTTAAAATAATAAGTAGTTTAACAGTAGCTAAAGCTAACAAAGCTACAGGATTTTCAAGGATTTGATGAGATCTCGGTGCGCTCTTATGACATTTTTTAGAAAAAGGTAAATAATTTAAAAGTTACTGCTGTAATGTTCTGAGCGAGCCGAATCTTTTGATACCTGAATCAGAGAGGGTTAAATAATCTGCTGAAGAGAAACTTTGAACAGGAAAACAACAGAAAACAGCTGGACGGTTTGGACACTCTGTCCTCACAAACATGTGTTTTTTGGACACAGTGGACGATGAGTTTGAGAGGGTCTCCTGCCAGCTGCTGAAGAGGACGCAGGCCATGCTGGATAAATATCGTTACCTGCTGTTTGCAGAGTCTAAAGTAAGTTTATAAACCAGTTTCCTCTCAGAAGAAGCTGCTGTTTTTCTGTTTAGAGCTGATTTTGAGGCGACTGTTTTGGATGTTTGAACCTGAGCAGAGACTGGGCCCCTCGGCAGAGATGGTGATGATCGACAGGATGTTCATTCAGGAGGAGAAGGTCGCCTTGAGTCAGGACAGGATTTTGGCGAAGGAGAGACCAGGTACCTTTGTGTGGTTTTGTGGTTTTCTCAGTCTGAACCAAATTAAAGCCCAACGTGTGATTTTATTTATTTTGTTGCAGAGGAGTTTGTGGCCAGCGTTCGAATGTTAGAGAGCGGAGTCTCATCCCAACAAAAACTGTCGCCTCCTGAGGTCTCCTCAGTGAGTTTAGGCACATCAGTTTCTGCTCCTGCTCCGGTACCTGCTGCTCCCGTCCCGGCTCCTCTTCCCAACGTTGCACCGAACCCCACCCCTGCTTCGATTCCCGCTCCAGCTCCTCATCCTCCTGCGCCTCCCTCTCATTCCCCATTCCCGCCAACCAAACTGGTCATAAAGCAGGGCGGAGGCGGAGCGTCAGTGTCCTGGTCCACCAGCTGTCCTCCTGCCGCGGCTTCCAAACCAGTGGTGGAGCAAGCCAGTCAGATCTCCGCCTTCGCCCGCTCTCCAGCAGCGTCGCCTTCGCCCGACGATGACGACGCTCTCCCTCAACGGATCAGCAAACCGCCCATCAAGACCTACGAGGCTCGCAGGAGGATCAGCTTGAAGCTGAAGATCAAGCAGGACCAGACAGGCTTCAGCAAGGTGGTCCACAACACCGCCCTGGACCCGGAGCACACACCCCAACCTCAGCTGAGCGGCCAGTCCACACCTGAACCTCGGGCTCAGTCAGAAGCTGCCAAGTCCCACCTTCCATCAACGCCTCCCAGAGCCCAGTCTCCAGCATGCACGGCGGCGTCTGGGTTCTCGGTTACCACAACAACCACTCAGTGTAACCCCCCGATGAGAGACAACGCTCCCCCCGGTGTATCATCATCATCATCCTCCTCGTCGACCCAGATGAACGGAACGTTGGAACACCACAGCTTCGGCGGGGTCAAACACAACCCCGCCTCAACCGCCGCCTCCTCACAGACCACCTGCCGGCTGCCGCTTCGAAAAACCTACCGGGAAAACATCAGTCCCCGGGTCAGACCTGGGGTCCCGGGAGGAGGCGGGGATAGTTTGTCCCATCCCAGAACCACACCATCGCCCCCCAGGCACGAGGCCTCCACCCCTCCCTCAGAGCGGACAGTCATAGCCAGCGTAAAGGTCGACAGAAGAGAGCGGGGGGGCCTGCACGCCCACACTGATCCGGTCCATGACAGCGGGGGATTGGGGTTGGACCGGATGAACGAGGTGTTTAACCGCGGCATGAAACCCACGCAGCATCATCACCTCTCTCTGCTCCTGAACAGGGAGGGGGCGAAGGACAGGGGGGAAGAGCGCACAGAGCAAGAGATGGATGTCGGCAAATACAAAAGGTTAAACGAAAAAAACCGACACAGGACAGGAGGGACGTTCAGAATGGACCAGCACGCCCCCGGGCCCCCCTCCCCGGAGTCCTCCTTCACACGGGACTCTCTTCTTCCTGCCAAACGCTGCAAATCGGACTCCCCCGACATGGACAACGCCAGCTTCTCCAGTGGCAGCCCCCCGGACGACTCCCTGAACGAGCACCTGCAGTGTGCCATCGACAGCATCCTCAACCTGCAGCAGGAGCCCCCCACCTGCGGGCTGCACATCAAGGGGGGCAATGGCAGGCCCCACCACCAAAGTCAGCGCCCAGGGGACTTGGCCGCCTCGTCTCACAGACCGGCGGTCCCAGCCCCTTCGTCCGCTTCGCCGTCGTCCTCGCTGGCCCAGCACCCTCAGGTCGGGGGTCGAGGCCACAACGGCAGCCTGGTGCCCCAGACTCAGAGCAGATAACAGCCCCCCAGCCTCAGGCTGGACTGATGGGGGGACGGGTCACAGACGGTTCTACTCCATTGCGCTCAGCTGGATGTGTTTGTCCTCTTTGAATTGTCCAGACATTTCTGCCTCATGCAGTCCAAACTTCCTGCTAGAATAAATGTGCTGACTCGACATTTTCACCTGGTTTTCTTTTTTCGTTCGCATCAAGATGAATTTTCTTTTCACCTTTTTTTCTTTCTGTATGTGAACATTCCTTACACGTGGTCCGAGCAGCAGAACAGTGTCCCTCTGAGCATCAGTCAGGCAGTTTGTTTCTACAGTTCACAAAGGGTTAAAAGCATTACTACACTCTTTATCTCCTGCTCAGCCAAACACAAATACACTGCAAAAAATATCACCTAACCAAAACTTACAAACTTCTATCCAGAAAAAAAGTATTTCTAATCTTGATTTGACACTGATGTATAAGGCAAGAGCAGAATGTGTTCGATTATTAACTCTTATTTTATTAAGTCTAACAAGATTAATAATCTTTTGCTTTGTAAATCAGCCTCAAAACAAAATCAAAAATACTTTTAGGTTGGATATAAGAGTGTAAGACTTAATTAGATGAAAACTTTTTGCAGCGTAGTTGACGCATTTCGGCATCTAGACGTTGAAAATGAGCATCGGATTGAGAGAGAAGCGGATAAAAGCGATTTTAATGTTTTTTTTTTAAGATGTCGTTCTGCAGTTTTCTCTCTTTTTAGACCGTTCTGTGTAAACCAGATGGTTTGGGTTTTAAAAACTCACATAAAGTCAAATAAAAGTCGTCTTCATCATGTCTACAAGCCTAAATGCTCTGTTTGCATTAAAACAATGGAAATAAAGTCCCAGATCAGAGTGTATAACTGTAAAAGGTCACAATAGTTACTGTTTTTTTCATAATATTTCACAAAGATGACGCTGCCTTACAGAATCAAACAGCACATTCATTTTTATTTTATTTGGCTCGGTCGATCTCAAAGCTGCAAAGGTTTTAACATTTAAATCGAACGTGTTTTTTCTCTCTGATACTGTAACACCACGATGTCAGAATGTAAAAGATTTTTACATTTTCTTCCCCATGTTTTTTGTTTTGTTTTCATACCCCTCTGCTTCATGTCCTGTCGGGTCGGAGCGTAATGCATTTTGGTCAGCAGGGGTCAGGCCGGTTTTAACTTGTTTTCTGTGTGTTTTCAGCTTTTCTGATTTTTTTTTTTTTTCTTTTTTTATGGACAATTCAAACACAAACACAGCACAAGCATTGAAATGGAGATTTAAAAAAAAGAAAGGAACAATAATAATGTACAAAAAAAAAAAAGACCGGAAGAGAATTTGAAGTATAGTATTACAGATTAATTTTGTATTGTATTTATTGTGTATAATGACACTTTTTAAAAAGAAATGTACATTTAGTAAAACTGTAAATTAAACCTTGCTTCTTTTATGAAACAGTTAAGAGTTTTCATGTGCTTTTGTTGGATTTAACGACCAGCAGGAGGTGCACGAACGAGGCGAAAAATCCATCCTGACATGTCGGTGCAGATTTAATTAGAGAGAAAAAAGAAAAGTTTGAAAACGAGCGGTCGTATGACTTGAAATATGCAGGAGGTTGTTATGTCATTTTAAAAAAGGAGAACACCCAAATTATTTACTCACAACACCCCCCACTTCTTCCAGGCCTACGCCCTCTGGCTGCTGCTGTTCAGCTCATTGCTCTGCAAAAACTCAGAGCTGTTCAGGCATCACTGCAGGAGGAGATCATCTGAAATGTATTAAAAACCCCTCCGGAGAAGAAGGATCCTCTGTAATCCAGCTCCACGGAGGGCTCCTATTCGCTGCCGGAGGTACACCCATACTGCAGCTGCTCCTCTAAAACTTCCTTTTTTTTCTTTTTTCTGTGTGTTTTTGAGTTTTCCAGACTCCAGAGGACAAAACTGGAGAGGAGGAGAACAGGGATTACTCAACAACTGGGTAAATTCTGCCGCTTTTAAGTTTTAAAAATAGAACCACTGAGAAATGAAACACAAAGCTGTAAGTTTGATTAGTTATATTTGTGATTTTGAGGCTGGTGTTGACAGATTGGTGCTTTTATGCTCTAATTATGTTTTTTTCTGTTCATGTTGTACGTTTTAATTATGTAAAATTAGTATTTCTTTAAAACTGTTGGTGCAGAAAACCACTTTTTTTTCCCCACCAGTCTTCACCAAACTTTACAGGATTCTCATAAATCATCTAGTTGGAATGAAGCGTTGTCTGTGATGGCAACATCTAACGTCTCCAGAGATCGCCATTTTGACTTTCCACACTGGTCTTGTGACATGTTAGGACTGTGCTCCCTGTTCCCCCCAAGGCTGATTTATTTATTTTTTTTCTAAATTAACCAAAGAAGTTCTGCACAGATGAGTTAAAAGCCCTCTATCTCTCTCTCAGTTCTGACCCAGAGTTTCCATCGTTACTGAAAAATGTAAATAAAACCAGAATATAAATCTCATAAACCCGTATTTTGTTCAAAATGGAACAAGGTCAACGTATCTTTGTTAACACAGCTCACCATGCCGTCCACTAATGCTACTTAAAGCTCTATCGTGCATGAAAAGAAGCCATACGTAAACAGAGAAACATCATCATCTCTGAACCAAAACTTGTTTGAAACTAGATACTGTATAGAACCATACGCAAAGCATCAACGCACCAGAACTAAACAGAACAGATTTGTTTTGGGTGGGGGTCCGGAGTGTGTGGGTGGTGCAAATTGTTGATAGCCCTTCATCAGAGCTAAACAAAAAAAAAATCTGAAGCTTCTATGTTGAATAGTTTTTGAGTTATGAGCATTTATGTATATCCAGACACCCCCTTTTTAGATGGAGCCCTCTCCTCAAATATGGGGTCTATGGTAAAACCGTTGGCTGGCTCAGTGTAGGTCGGACACATCTACATTCCTGCCAAATTTCATGCTGATCGGTGCAGCTGTTTCTGTGATACGCTTGACCAGAAATCACTAAAATAAAAGAACAGTACGAAAACAATTTTACCCCAGCTTCGTGTGCGGGGGGGTCATAATAATCAGAGGCAAAGTTCAGCCTGTTATCGGCTCACAGGTCAAACGCCTGCTTCTCTGATGGTATGGGGGTACATTAGTGCTTCTGCCATCGGCAGAAACATCTGGAAATTTTCTATCAATACAGAAAAGTACATACAGGATTTAGAACAATGTCTAGAAAAAATAAAATTCAACAAATCCTCCATCAGACGGATTATTGTAAAGATGTGTTGCTGCCATTAACTTTATGTTTTATTGGATGTATTTGAAATCATTAAATCCTGTTTGTATTTAGATTTTATTCCCAGACTTCTTCAGAAATTAATACGTTAGTCTGTTACTGTTCTGCTGAGAAGAACTGCAGGAGATAAAATTATCGTCTTACTCATTTTACTGTAAGGAAATGAGCTGCAAATCCTGACGCTGGGGTTGGGTTTGCAAGTTTTCCAGGCGTGCTCTCAACATTCCTCATCTTTACTCTACATCCTAGCAGGAACACAAATATTTCATTTGGTGCATTTTTTCCCCCTTTCATATTTGTTTTATCTGTCTGTTTTCATCCACGTTTCAGGAGCTAAAGGCCGCCGAACGACTTCCAAGGAGAGGCTTCCAGGTTCAGGCGTATCGTTCCTCCTGCTGTGTACAGAAGAGGTCTCAAGGACAAGTGAGCAGCTTTTATATAAATACAGGAAACACCTGAAGGTTTTCCCTGCAGGAAACGCAAAGTTGAACGACACAGTGATTTCTTTTCTCGCCATCAGCCGTTAAGAGATGTCACGCTGGGGGCGTAAGAACGTGAAGAAGGCGCCGGAGGTGATCCGCACCGTGACGGAGGGGCTGAAGTCTTTGTACCGTAAGAAACTGCTGCCTCTGGAGCAGTTTTACGGTTTCCACGACTTCCACTCCCCCAGTCTGGAGGATGCAGATTTTGACAATAAGCCCATGGTTCTGGTTGTGGGACAGTACTCCACCGGAAAGACCACCTTCATCAAGTAATTTCTTCAGTTTTTTTTTTATTATTTGACTGGTTTTGTTTATTTGATTCAAGCACCAGGTTTCTGCGACAGGTATTTGCTGGAGCAGGAAATCCCCGGGAGCAGGATAGGTCCCGAGCCCACCACGGACTGCTTCACCGCCATCATGCACGGGGAGGTGGAGGGGGTCATTCCAGGGAACGCACTGATTGTAGACCCCAACAAGCCGTTCCGCAAACTCAACCCGTTCGGAAACACCTTCCTCAACAGGTGGGTCTGTTCTCAGGGTTTCTGCGATATCAGCAGCAGGCGGGGGGGCGGGGCGAGGCCGGCAGAATGTTTTGTGGAAAGTGTTTGGAATTTGAAGCGCCTGTGCCAAATGTCAGAGCGATAGAGTCACTTGCCTTATTTGTGGAAAAATGAAGAAAGGGAGCAGAGAGGGTGATGAAAGAGAGGGGGTGGATTTTAGTGTAAACAAGTTGAAACACAAGGTCCGAGGACTCTACGGACCCTCAGGGTGAGCAGAGACGAAGGGGAAAAGTTTAGTAAATCTGAAGTTTGTTTTCTGGGGCTTCCAGCTTCTTGTGCACGTTTTCCCACTGAGTCAACTGTCTGATTTGTAGAACAGAACTACCAGAAACACAGAGTCTCCATCTGGTGCAAGTTTTCCACACTGAGGTCATGTTCTTGCGTCTCCTTTTGCGTCAGGAACTTCCTGTTCTGTGAGGGAGCTGCGGACTCGTTAAGCTCTTAAACGTCAGGAAGCGGTGTTGTTGTTTCAAACCTCAGCTCGTTAGCAGATCTTATTGTTTGATTCTGGCAGTAACGGTCATTTTCCTTCAGGAAGCCCCGAGCGGAGCAGGGCCGACCCACACACAATGGGCCCCGACAGTGGGAGGGACTGGGTGTGAGGGGATCTGGGAAAAAAAATTTAAAAAGGAAGAAAAGTTGATGGCTTTCTTTGATCATACTGAGTTTTTAAATAAAAAATAACCATAAATTGTAACTTCAGAAATATGTAAATGTCATAAAAACTTTGTAATACTCTCACGATACTGTGGGTTGAGGGAATGTAATAATGATATTTGCTCTATGTGGTATTTCCTGCATAGAAACAATGTTTCAACACTTCCTCTTATAAACACTGAAAAGTATTACATGTACAACTGACTAAATGTAAAATAAATAAAACAGAAATACTATTAAAAGTCAAAGTAAGAGAGTTTTAATCACTGTTGAGTTGTGGTGAGCAGCTGTCATCTTGAATTCTGAACTCTCCCACTTTCCGACAGGGAATTCCCACAAGAGGAGTGTTCTAGTTTAAATTTACTTGTAAGTGGGAAATTCCCACTTCCCAAGACAACTGCAGCAAAAGCAGTCAAGCGAAAAAGCACAACCCTGTGCACCTAGTAGTGGGACGCTGCCATTTCGTAGTTAAAAGATGCATTATGGGAGATGTAGTTTATGATCAATGCTAGCTTTAAAGCAGCTTATTTTAAGACATTAATACATCTTTGTATTACAGCTCTTGTGGGCCACTTAAAGTGCAGTGGTTGGCCACATTTGTCCCACGGGCCTTGAGTTTGACACATGGTCTAGTGTGAGGAGAAGCAAAGAACAAACTTAGCATTTTCTTACAGGCTTTGAGATGTAAAATAAATTTAAAGCTGAATTTTAAAAAATCTGTGCGATTATCTCTATATGTCTGCATAAGTGCTAAAATGGAAAATCTGTGTAATTTGCAGGTAATTTGTACAACTTGACATGTATTCATTCAACCAAGCCTGCCTCTCTGATGGTATGGGGGTGCATTAGTGCCTCTGGCATGAGGGGAAAGCTCACAAAGTCGTAAAAATGGCATTAATGCAGAACAGACCAGATTTAGACAATAACAAGACATTTCCCGCCAAAAACACCAACATTTGGTCTCGTCACTGGAGAACATGGCCCTGTCTCAGGACTTAAAACTAAAAATATGATCTGATTATAATGTTTTGTTATGAATAAAGACATTTCTTTCTAAACCAGATTCCAGTGTGCCCAGATGCAGAACCAGGTCCTGGAGAGCATCAGCATCATCGACACGCCGGGGATCCTGTCCGGAGCCAAGCAGAGAGTGAGCCGAGGTGAGCGGGGTGACAAAGGTGAGGAGAGGGCAGAGGGGGTGGGGGGCTGGGCAACAGAGATTCCTCCTCATCATCATCATCATACCCACTTATCTGCTCGGCACGCTTGGCTAACCCACAAGACCCATTTGTTGTGTCACCACAACGCCTGGCAGCAGGACCCCGAGCAGCCGTAAACTGCTAATGAAGAACAGATAGGAGCTCTGTCAGCACATCTGGAGGAATGCACTGTTGAGAAATAACGACCTTCATCTTCATCTTCATCTCGCAACATTCTTCTATCCTCCCATGCTCCAAGTAACTCATTATTGCCTCAGTCTGCACAAGAAACTAACTGTAAAAAAACAGTCGGCACATCCAAATCATTGCAAACATGTTTCCTCGCTCGATAAATTTGCAAAACGGTTTACATTTTAATGGTTTTGAATTATGAGCTGGAACATTTTTTCCTCCCGCACTTCAGAGCAGCGGAGGTAAATGGCACATTGCCTCTGGTGCTTGGAAATCAAAAATGATGTTTCGCAAAATTCTGCAGCAACTTCTGTTTTTTTCTCTTTATCCTGGACATTTTTTGTGTTATGGAGCTTTTAGCTTTTTCATAAGTATTTAAATATTTATAACCATGATGATCATTTGTTGGTACTCTTCTATAATAATGAATAAAATAAATATAATAAAATAAAACACAACTTTTGGTACTGGAACCAAAAAGTTTGTTTTGTCTTATCGATTCCAGAAACTTTTGGGCTTGTCCTTGTTTTTTCCTGAATTCCAGTCTGAATTTTATGTGTTTTTGTCATTAGTTGTGCCCCCTTTTTCTATTGAGGCCATTCAAAATGTGTCCATGGAGTTCAACTTTAATCATTTTAAATGGCTTCTTTTTCCTACCATTACTATCCATTTGATCAACCTGGAGTCGCATTTCCTCTTGCGTCCACATCCACCTAGGCATCCTAGGCATCCTAGGCATCCTAGGCATCCTAGGCTTGGCAACAGTTCCATGAACCTTATGTTTTTTAATGACACTGTCAGCTGTGATCAGAGGAACGTGAAGCTACTTGAAGATGATCTTTTAGCTTTAACATGAACATAATCTTTCTGAGCTTCTCTCACAGCTGTTTGGTTTCTCTGCTCCACGCTCAGTGTGGTGCATAGAATTATACAAAAATACAAAGTGAAGTTTTTTCCCTTTAAATAGGCTGAAGGAATCTGTGATACTAATGAAAGTCAAATGCATGGAGGAGTAGATCTGCTGCTCCTCCACATTGAAACAAGTCAGCTGAGGTGGTTTAGGCATCTGATTAGGAGGTCTTCTGGGTGCCCTAACTAAAAGGTTCAAAGACCTCCGATTATTATGAGACCCCTGGGCAGATCCAGAATGAGCAGAATGAGATCCTCGAGAAGAGCTGGAACGAGAGGAAGGACTGAGTTTCCTTCCTGGATCCAGAGGATGGATGGATGGATGGATGGGTGAACTGATGGTTGGATGGATGGATGGACGGATGGATGGATGAACTGACGGATGAACAGATGTATGAACTGATGGATGAACTGATGGATGGTTGGATGGATGGAGGAATAGATGGAGGAATGAACTGGTGGATGAATGGATGGATGGTTGGATGGAGGAATGAACGGATGGATGAATGGATGGAGGAATGAACTGGTGGATGAATGGATGGATGGATGGATGGATGGAGGAATGAACATATGCATGAATGGATGGATGAACAGATGGATGAACTGATGGATGTCTGACTTCACTCTCTCTTTTCTCCCTCCGTTCCCTTCATTCCTCCAGGCTACGACTTCCCCGCGGTTCTTCGCTGGTTTGCGGAGCGAGTGGACCGGATCATCCTGCTGTTCGACGCTCACAAGCTGGAGATCTCTGACGAGTTCTCCGAGGCCATCGGGGCCCTGAAAGGCAACGAGGACAAGCTGCGCGTGGTCCTCAACAAGGCAGACATGGTGGGTACCCAGCAGCTGATGAGGGTCTACGGCGCTCTGATGTGGTCCCTGGGGAAGGTGTTCGGCACCCCCGAGGTCCTGCGCGTGTACATCGGCTCGTTCTGGTCAGAGCCCCTGATGGTCACGGACAACCGCAAGCTGTTCGAGCTGGAGGAGGAGGACCTGTTCACCGACATCCAGAACCTCCCTCGCAACGCGGCTTTACGGAAACTCAACGACCTGGTCAAAAGAGCGCGCCTGGTCAGGGTAGGTGACCCCGGACACGTCGACGTCCTAATGGGTGATTCTTGGAGCGGTTGAAGAACCTCTCCGGTGTTTTCCTGCAGGTTCACGCTCACATCATCAGCTACCTGAAACAGGAGATGCCGTCGGTCTTCAGGAAAGACAACAAGAAGAAGAACCTGATCTACCAGCTGCCAGTGATTTTCTCCAAGATTCAGCTGCAGCACAACATCTCTCCTGGAGATTTTCCAGACTGCACCAAGATGCAGGTTCGTTTGAGTTGCCACACGTTCAGTTTGTTTACGATTGTTTACTCATTATTGTTTATGTTAAAGGAACAACTGATGGCTCACGATTTCACCAAGTTCAAGACATTAAAGCCGAACCTGATGGCCGCCCTGGACGAGCTGCTCGCCTCCGACATCGCCAAACTGATGCCGCTGCTGCGCCAGGAGGAGCTGGAAGCCGGGGACCAGCCCGGCGTTCAGGGCGGCGCCTTCCTGGGGACCCGGGCCGGACCCTTCATGGAGGGCGACCCCTTCGCCGAGGAGAACGGCGAGCCATGCGAGGAGGAGGAGGACTGGGTGGTGACCAAAGACAAGCCCAAATACGACGAAATCTTCTACAACCTCGCCCCCAACGAGGGGAAGCTGAGCGGCACCAAGGCCAAGGACTGGATGGTGAGCTCCCGCCTGCCCAACTCGGTCCTTGGCCGCATCTGGAAGCTGTCCGACGTGGACCGCGACGGCATGCTGGACGACGAAGAATTCGCCCTGGCCAGCCACCTGATTGAGGTGAAGCTGGAAGGGCACGGCCTGCCGCCCGAGCTGCCCAGTCGCCTGGTCCCGCCCTCCAAACGCCGGCAGAAGGGCTCAGATGCGTAAAGAGCAGCTCGCCGCCTGACAACACTTCATGCTACTGTTTGATTTTGCTTTTATCCTCTCAGCCCACACAAACATGTCACACGGTAAAGTCATTCCTCGTTTCTACACAGGTCTTGCTTCAGAGTCGGCACAAAACTGACCATGACTACGATAATTTTACAAATACTGGCCTAAACTTTAGCATAGTACACTAAGGCAAGGGTCTGCAACCTTTACTATTAAAATGTGTCCAGAGTTGAATAAAGGGGTACAACTTTGATTATTAAATGGTGGTCCGTGGGCCATTTTGAGTCTGTTGAATGGAGGCCTTTTTGGCTGGGGGGTGCAACATTGTAAAACAAAAAAATTATGTCAAATTTAATGTTTATTATTTTTACACTTCACGAGAAAATATATCATTCATGTAAAGAACAAAAGTACTGTAGTTTATACTAAGTTTACTAAAAACTACAACTTTTTACAACAATTCTTATTATGTAGTCTAAGCAAACTCTTAGTCTTAAAGGGTTTTAAAGGTAACCCTGATGGATTTGAGAGAAACATCCAACTTTAAGGATGGAAGATGGGTTATTGAAGTGGCTAACAGGCTGCTAGCATGATCTAACATGTTTCACCATGTTTCGCACTATTTCAGGTGGCCCCCCTTTGTGGAATTTACTAAACCATACTGCTAATTTACATACATTCACATATAAAATTAAATAGCATTTTCCATCAAATTGATATAAAAACTGCCAAAGTTAGCCCTTTTTGTGAGTATAAAAACCAAAATAATGTATCTTTTGTTAGCTTTGGTCCAAGCTTCAAAGACCCACATGTGGCCCTGGGGCCACAGGTTGCAGATCCTTACTCTAAGCTCTAGACTTCACAAAAAAATCTCACAAATCTCTGCAGATTTAAACGCAACTTTCAGAAAGTAATTATTAGTTTACCTTTAGCTGCTTTTTCACTCACTTGCATGTTTAATTCATTAAGCCGCTTCAACTCTGACTTCTGTTCAGGCATTAAAATGCTCCTAAAACTCGACTGATAACTGATAAAAAAATATAAAAATCAACAAAGACAGACAAATTCTAGTGTTTTAACTCTAACAAGAACTATCAAAGAGCCAAATTTGCACAAAATGCATTCACAAGCAGGAAGAACTGGACAGGAAGTGAGTGAAAAAGCAGACAAAGTCTAAAAACCTACAGATCAGGACCGCTGTTAAAGAACAGAAGAAACTCTGACAAAAGAAGCTTGGAGTGGTTTAAAACTTTTGCACAGTGCTGCGTAGCTCACCTGAGACTGTACACCTGCAGAGCTGAACAAACTGAAGCAGTCAACATGTTTGGGCGTTTCTTTTTTTTTATGTTTTTTTTTTTTGTGTTTGTTGAAGAGCGTCGCTGAGAGAAAAGCTTTAAACTTTGTATTAGAAAATAAGTTTTCTGTATTAAAACACCAAACATATAATCAGTGATATATTGATGCTGGACGTTATTTGCTTTGTGAGAATTTTCTTTTTTTTTTTTAAACAAAGACCTGCTTAGCTCATGTTTGTTCTTTTTTTATTCTGCAGCACAAATCTAACAGCCTGAATTAATTTCACTTTCGTGCTTTTCACACGATTTGTATTATTTTTTTATAAATGTTGCTGTTGTTTCACCTGCTAAGATGAGCTCTAACCAGACTGAAAGACAAATTTATTGACTACTGTATATGAATAAAAACTAAATAAAATGTGATGTTCGTCCTCATAGAAGTTTTTGTTGCACTTTTTCACGCTTTTATCCGTGCCCAGTTTATTGCGATGATGCTTTTGCTGTCTGTTAGCGAAATATTTTGCTAAAATTTGTTGTGGTAGTGGCTGAGTTGTTCAACACATACGGTACTTTGAGCGTGTTTTTCTTTCTGTGAGCAAACTTGTAGGATTTGATTATTTTACACTACATGTCCTTCCTAGGGTTTGAACCAGCAGCCTCAGGATTATGAGGCCATGATGAGGACCGCCGATCCACTGCGCAGTCGCACAGTTTCTGCTGCAGACAGACACCAGTGTCCTGCAACCTGTGAAGGAAAAATAATTTAATAATGAGAATGTTTATAAAGCATTCTCATTTTATATTTTTCTTCCAAATGTTTTTCAGCACACATCTTGTTTTGCACTATTTTAGCAATTCATATATGAAAACGTTCAGCTACATTCTGGATATGGCTTTTGATATTTCAGCAATTTTTTTTCCAGCAAACTTTTTAAGCCTTTTTTGTAATTGAAAATGATTGACGCTGTCTTCAACATCCTTAAGATCCTTCAAAATTGTTTTTACACCTTTTCTTCTGGTTCAGCTTTTTTTGCAGCTCTTTTAGCTTCATTTTGTTAATTTTACCTTCTTGTGCTTTTTCAGCTATCTTTTTGTTCTTTTCAGCTGTTCTAATTTATTTATGTGCCCCTAGTAGCTTCTTTCTGCTAATTCAAACATATTTCTTTCAGCTGTTTTGTACAATTTAAGCAGCTTTTTTAGCCAATTTTAGATTTTCAGCTATCTTTTTGCTGTTTTCAGCTGTTCTGCTAATTTCATTTTTTGTACAGATATTTATATTTGCATCGATATATCTTCTTTTTGCTAATTTAAGCTTTTATGCTTCTTTTAGCTATTTTGTACAATTTAAGCTAGTTTCACCTAATTTGAGCATTTTTCAGCTAAATTCACTTTTTTGTGATAATTTCAGCTTCTTACTGCTCAATTCAGCAAAAGTGCTCTGTCTGCTTGATTAAGCTTTTACAGCTATTTTTATGCTAATTTCAGCTTTTTTGGCTTCTTTTCAACAGATAGCAACATTTTTGTTCATCCTTTTTTTTTCTGGAAGAATCTTCCAGCGTTGAGCGTTCACGCTGCATTATTGCAGAAAATGCCACTTCTCTAGTTGTCTGTGTTGCATAACTTTTCCAGACATTTTGGGTTTTAAGCATCAAAAAGTGAACTCCTCCAGAGCCAGCAGTCGAACGTGTTTGGTTTTTCTTTCCATCGGGCTCCTTTGGTCTCCTGGTGACGGGGCAGATAAACAGTGACTCACGCTCCCCTCTGCCAAGGCCCCATACCACCATTTTCCATCTGAGGCCTCCCCTGCTCCCCCTCAGACCACATGGTCCCTCTCATCCCTCAGTTCCACCAGCTCTCTAAACCTTTGTGGTGTGAACACAAAATGTTTTACTTTTTTTCCATAGTTTCCTGAGAGGGAGGCCCTGACGCCTCCTGGTCCCACTCGTCTGTAAAAAGGAGGTAATCCACTCCTTTTACTCCCTGCTCTCTGCCTTACAGTGACTCACATGTGAGGAATGTGGTGGGCTGGTCTGGGGTTATTAATATCTCCTTTCCTAGGGTCCGTAAAGTTTCCTCAGGATCCAAACACTGGAGCCTTTTTGAAGGATTTCAAACAACTTTCCCCTTATTTGGAGCAAAACCTGCAGGACGCCACACCCTCTGCTGGGACTCTGAGAAAACATAGAAAAAAGTGGATTCAGAGCAGAAACGTTGCTTCAGGCAGTTTGAACAAAGCTCCTCCGTTGTTTTAAATTCTGCTGAGTCATAAATCCATCAGAGGGTGACACGGACCAGATGACCCCGCCAGCATCCCAGATCCCCCCAAAGCTTACTCAACAAAACCGGGGTCTCCTCCTGATGCGTCACTCTGTATTTGTGGGGAATTCCTCTTCGAGAAACAAAACAAAGATGATCAGCTGTGAAGAGGAGCGACATCTGGTGGATGAAGAGCATCTGATTCCAGATGATTAAAATCTGACTTCAAACCAAACATTTTAACCACAAAAAATTTAATTTACCAAATAAAAACTGACTTAGTTTAATATTTTTGTGAGGTGAAGAAAGATTTATTTCCTCTAAGATGAGCAGCTGGTCATTTTAATTTCATCCTAATGATAAACATTTATTTTACTTTAAAAGTAAACTTTACTCATTTTTATGGAGGTAGAATTTTTTCCTACAAATTTCAAATGTAAAATTATGTGGTAATGTTTTTTTTAATTTATGAATATTGCTTTAAATTAAATTAACCATTATCTTTGGGTTTTAATATTGATAGTTAAATTTAGCTTTTAGTATATTGCCAAACACTAAAATTAGCTTTTCAATAGTAAAGTGATAAAAATAACAGAACCTTAGCTAAAACTAAACACAATTGTAGATAAAAGTAACATTAGCCAAACAGCAAAACAAAAACTAGAAGCTAAAAACCAAAATTGAAATCTAAAATTAACGAAACCATAGCTAAAACCCAAATGTTGCAAAACTCTAGCTAACACCTAAAATTAGTAAAACATTAGCTAAATATACAAAAACTGTGCATGAAAGCTAAATATATCTAAACCATAGCAAAACATAACTAAGTGCTAAATGTAAACAATACAAAAAGCTACAATTAGCAAAACCATTGCTGACCATAATGATTTTTTTTTCAAAATAAGCTAAATGCCAGGAACCAATGCAAACAGCTAACATGAGCAAAACCATAGCTAGATGTAGCAAAATAATAAGAGCTAACTTTACTGTAGCGAACACCTAAAATTAGAAAACATCAGCTAGAAATAAGAAAAACTGTACATAAAAGTCTAAATGTAGCTATACCATACCTAAAGCCACAGCTAAAAGCTAATTGGCGTAAACTAGAGCAAAAACATAACGTTCACACAACAAAACTGAAAATTAGCAAAACCCAAAATCTGCAAGACAATAAGAGAAAACGTCTCAAGTAGATTTTAGAAAATACAGGTAGAGATCTTAATGTATTTCTTGAGGAAATAAATTGTAAATTAAGTTAAAACAAAAGTTGAAATATTTAACAATACGTGGTTTACATGTATTTACAATGTTTACATTTAAACATAAATGATTGTAATGCATGAATATTTTTTACATTTGATTTTCTACTCAAATTTCAACTAAACCTGTTTGTAATTGGTGCAAACTTCAAAAATATATAAATGTCATTTCTTTTAACTTATTTAAACATTAGTTGATAAAACTGTATAATACAAAATATACACTTCATGTTGTGAGCAGAAACAGCTACAGAAAATATTCTTTATTTTATTCTAAATGTTGACAAATAATGTCAAAATACATTGTAGTCCAAAAAGTTTTTTTAAATGTACAAACATGACATTTTTATGTTTTTAGGCAATAATTCAAATAAAGAACAAAGAAGTTAAACGTTTACTTCAAACAAAATGTAGTTGTATCAAAGATTTGGTGAAGAAAAGTTTTAATTTCTTCAACATCAAACATTTAGGCCCGGTTCAGAAGCTAAAGTGGTTTTTGATGTCTTTGATTTGCTTCATCATGTCCCCAATCTGCTGTCCCTGCTCTTTGAGGACATCCTGGACCACCTTCTTCTGCTGGGCGTCGAGTGAGACGGTGGTCCTGGCTGCAGACATGTCCTTGTCCACCTGCTTCTTCTGGTACTCCATCTTCATGTTGACCTGCCTGATGCAGTTGTCCAGGTGTTTCAGCTGATCGCTCATGGTCTGCAGCTCCTTCTTCATGTCCTTCTCACTGTTGGACAGAACCGGCAGGTGGCTCTGCAGGCTGCACAGAACCTTTTTCACTCTGCTCATGATGGCTTCCTGGCGATACTTGGCATCTTCGTACTTGTCGGCCAGCCTCTCCGCCGCCTCTCTCAAGCTCTTCCTCTCCTCGCGGCACAGGACCAGCTCCTCCAGCTGCTTGTTCTTCTGGTCCCTCAGCAGCTTCACCCTCCTCTGCATCTCCTCGCGGGCCATGTCCTGCTTCAGGATGTACTCCTCGCGGAAGACTTGCGTGGCTCTGCTGAGGAGCTGCAGGCACTCGGGCGGCGGAGGCGACACGTCCTTGTCGCCGGCCTTCAGCACGAGTGGGTTGGTGGAGCTGCGAGCCAGGATGTTACGGATGTGCTGCTCGAAGGAGTCGTTGGCGAGCCCACGCAGGGGGGAGCTCCCAGACCCGGGACCTGGATGGGAACAGAGCAGAGGAGGGGAGGGAGGGCGAATGGAACTCAGCAGGGGCAACATGATGCACTCGTAGGAGGCGGTGATGCAGATCATGGTGGCGCCCAATGAGAGGTCGGAGACTATTAAAAAGCCTCGAACAGGAGCCGACTGATTGGTTAGAAGCGGGCGGGTACAAAGAATGTGCTCAACGATGCAGCGTTTCTCTGCAGCCAGCTCCTGGAGGCTGTCCTTATCCTCCTCGCCGGATTGAAGGAACCTCTGCAGCTTGTGGACCCAAATCAGCCCCACGCTGTGCACGCCCGCCTCGTGGGTGCAGTGGTACCTCTGCGGGCACAGCGGGTCTCGGTGCAGCCTGATTGGACAGGTGAAGTCGAACTCCTGGGGCTCGTCGTCATCTGCCGCCACCTTGAGCGTGAGCTCCAGCTCAACGCATTCGAACACGTAGAGAGCTGGGACGACCCCGGTGCTTTGGATCCACTTCTCCACCGCCCCAGCATCCTCCTCCTCCTCAGATTCCAGGACCACGCAGTGGTACAGCGTCCCGGCCTGGGTGGCGATCACCAGGATGCTGGGGACGCAGGGCAGGCACAGGATGGCGCAGGCATCATAGCCGTAGTTGTCCTCGGCTGCGGGGTACATGGGGAGGGGTCCGGCTGGGTTACTGACACTCAGCCCGTTGGTCTGACTCGTGTAGCTCACGTAGGTTTCCCCATTTTCATACAGGATGTAGAGAGGATAGACCGGCTGCTCCTTGAAGTACTGAGCTGCCAGCTGCCGAGGAGGAGATGAAATTGGTCCAAAGTCAAAAGCCACGGCTATTTCTCCCAGAGACGCAGCATAGGACCGGACCGGAGGCCGCACGCTGCTTTCATCCTCACACTGGGACACCGGCAGGACTTTGGCCGGGGTCTGGGGCGACTTTAGGCCGTAGAATCGAATGGTGTTGTCGGATGTGAGCAGAACCAGATGGGGGTCGTCGGTCTCGCTCGGGTACCAAGCCGCCTGTCGTAGACTCACGGACGGAGAGCTGGTGAAGAAGCGCTCCGCCACCGGGATGGTTTTGCAATTAATCCGGTCCCGGCCCCCTTCGAACTCGGACCTCTTGCCCCACCGCTGCGGGAGCTCCAGAACCGACACGCCGCGGAGCCCGACTAGAGCGACGTGGCCCTGAGCGGGGCTCACAAACACCTGGCACACGTCGAAGAGAGGCGGGTTGATGCACAACAAGGTCTGAAACTTCCCGCTGCTTTGGCTCTCCTCGGAGTTCAGCTGCCGCAGGTTGGTGGTGTAAAACACGCGCTCCGCGTCATCCCACACGAAAAAGTCCCCGCCCAAACAAAACGTCAGGTTTTTAACTATTTCTCTTTCATCTGACCTTGATTCAGAGTCCAACTTTTCTCGTATTCTTTCGAAAATAGCATGATTCGTTAAGTCACTCAGCCACCTTTCTGCGCCGAACGCCGCCATCTTGAACAACAACTGTTTCACTCTCGTCAATCTCGCGAGAAGGCTAACGAGTTTCGCGACATCCGTAAAACGTTGGCCGGTGTCGTGCATTTTGCAGAATCACCATGGCGTTGAAAGAGGCTGCGGCTCAGTACGAGACCCTCAAAGCTGAGTGGAATAAAAACAAACCGAACCTGGACAAATGCGGGGAACTTCTGAGCAAGCTCAAGGTGGGCCACCCGCTCCTTATTTATTGTACCAGCTTACTCAGGATCCTCTAAAACAGTAGAGCTAAGAGTGGCTAAATATGCTAACAGCTTCGCTAGGCTAACGTGTTTAATTTTCGTAAACTTTGGCAAAATATTTTTATTTAAAATAAGTTGTGTGATAGGTTTAATATGTCAACTGTGTTATATTGTTTGAATTACCAGTCCTTTTTAAATATATGCTTTGTGTGTTTAGACAGCAGATTACCTTTGGTTGCTAACGTTAGCAACAGTGAAGTATAAACATTCGTACAGAAAACTAAAAACACAACATAACACAAGCATAATTTTCTACTCAAACCTCACCTGTAACAATAAATGTCAACTCTGAAACGGACCTTTTTTTTATTTAAAAACAAAAGTTTGGAAAATTGTTATAACGTAGAAACCTAATGAATGGAAGCTATTAGAGGTACTGTACTGTGAATATTATTTAAATTACATGACGATATTAAACTAATAAGTTTATATTTTTTAGATTGTGTTTTCCTAATCAAGTGGTTTTCATTTTATTGAACTTTAAATGCTACAGTAAAATTTGTATTTGTAGATATTTGTTTGCTTGTATAGCTGAGAACAAAACAAACAACAAATAAAGTAAAGATTTCTTTGTTACAGCTCATTCAGTTGACAGTTTTAGTTGGATCATAATGTATTTTCTTTTGTATATTTGAAAAATTATTAGGAAAACCGTGTTTTTGTTATTATGTTACCATTTCATTGAAACTGTAAATTTTATTCCCAGGTTTCATTACTGGAGCTGAATTTCCTACCTACCAGTGGATCAGGAATGACCAAGCAGCAGCTTATTTTAGCTCGTGAGTAAAACCTCAGATCAGGTTTTATCAGTTGTGTGTTGCAGGATGAATCTTGAATAATAAAAAGATTAAAGCCTAACGGGAAACTGGTGTTTGTTTCAGGTGACGTCCTTGAGATCGGAGCTCTGTGGAGCATCCAAAAGAAAGACATCCCATCTTTTGAAAGATACATGGCCCAGCTAAAATGTTACTACTTTGATTACAAGTAATGTGTCTTTATATTTTCTTTTTTTTTATTTGAAATCTTCATTTAATACTTGCTGGTTTGCTTTAACGTTGTTCTTTATCCCCTCTCATTTGTCCATCAGAGATGAACTGCCTGAAGCTGCCTACATGCACCAGTTACTCGGACTGAACCTGCTCTTCCTGCTCTCACAGAACAGAGTGTCTGAGTTTCACACAGAACTGGAGAGACTGAGCGCACGAGATATTCAGACTAACGTGTACATCAAACATCCCGTTTCCTTAGAACAGGTGCGGCCATCTTTCCCGCCAGACTAAACACAGATTTAGAAATGTGTGATTCTGATTAATAATTTATAATCCTCTTGCTTTGTTTTATTTATACTTTGATACAATGTTCCCTAAATAGTTTGAGTTGTCTGCATGAGGCATTGATTGTTGTAGCAAACATTTTAAATATTTTACAAAAACAGTTTTCATCCCTGGAAAACACTTTTCAAAAAGACGTCAGGTGCAATGTCTGTGTCATTTCTTCTTGGACATTTTGTAGAGACAGTTACCTGATAAACTAAAATTTATTTATCAAGTAGACAACATAGATTTTTTTAGTCACAAGGACTTTAATTTAGGGGTGGCACGGTGGCTCAGTTGGTAGAGCTGTTGCCTCTCAGCAAGAAGGTCGCTGGATCAAATTCCGGCTCGGGGGGTAGAGTTTGCATGTTCTCTCCTTGCATGCATGGGTTCTCTCCGGGTACTCCGGCTTCCTCCCACAGAACAAAAACATGACTGTTGTGTGTGGTGTACCCCGCCCCTCGCATTGTGACGACTGGATATGGGCACCAGTGACCCTTAAAGGAAGAAACGGGTAAAGATAATGGATTGATGGATGGACTTTAATTTAGCAAATAAAGATGGGCTTTATTTAGTATTTTTATTGTTATGAAGTGAGGAAAGATTATTTTTGTCTCTAAAATGAGCAGCTGGTCATTTAAAGTTCACCTTGAAGATAAATATTTATTGATTTAAATCAAGACTTAAAAAGTAAACTTTACTCCTTTTTATGAAGGTGGGAAAAAATTCAAACTTCAACTGCAAAATTACTTGTGATGAAGTAGTTTTTCAAATTATGGATATTTCTTTAAATTTACATTATTTTTATTTTCTACATAACATGTTGCAAATGTGTATCTAACATCTAAAATTAGTAAAATCTCAGCTAAAAATAAGTACATGTACATATTTGTACATCTAAATATAGCAAAACCATAGTTGAATGTATTAAAACAATAGCAAAAAGCTAAAAATAGTAAACTGATTCTAAAAGCTAAAACTAGCAATACCGTAGGTAAAAGCTAAATGTAGCAAAACTAGCTAACTCTTGAGTTTAGTAAAATCTCAGCTAAAAAACTAAAATTGTACATGATTTCTAAATATGTCAAAATAAAAGCCAAATATAGTAAACTGAAGCTAAAGCTATTGCTAAAAGTTAACAAATAACACTGATTGAGTACAAAATGTAAAGCAACCAAGTTCTTGAGTTTTTGCTGGCCTGTAAGTTGCTTTTCATAATAAACTCATTTTAGTTCAGTCCATTTACAATAAATTTTCATTATGGATGAGACATTATATATTTAAAGGTTTTATAGATTTTGATTCCTGGTTGATGAATATGTTGACTATGATTTGTTCTCACTAAAGATGCAAGTGTTTTTATATATAAATTTGGTTTTCCTTAGAAATTTGTTTTAATTTTTACCTTATTTTCTTGTCATTTCAGTACTTGATGGAGGGAAGCTACAACAAGGTATTTCTTGCAAAAGGCAACATCCCCGCTGCGAGTTACACCTTCTTTATAGATATTCTGCTCGACACCATTCGGTAAAAAACAAATAGACGTAAAATTACATTTTTATATATTTGAAAACAAACAAAATTTAATTTATTTAAACCGTACCTGCAGGGATGAGATTGCAGGCTGCATAGAGAAAGCATACGAGCAGATCCAGTTCAACGAAGCAACCAGAGTTCTGTTCTTCAACTCTCCCAAAAAGATGACAGAGTACGCCAAGAAGGTGAGCTGGACTATACGGTTATTATGTTATTAAAATAAATAACACGTCTGGCCTCTTTAACATGCCTAAACGAAGCTGTTTCTTGTGTTTGATTCCAGCGAGGTTGGACTCAGAGCCCAGACGGCTGCTACACGTTCACCAGTCAGCATCAGCGGACAGAAGAGGTCAACATCCCCTCCACAGAGTTGGCAGAGCAGGTCATCGAGTACGCACGGCAGCTGGAAATGATCGTTTAACACACACACCCACACACACACCCCCGGAACACTCAACTCAGATTAACACAACACCGGGTCCAGGATTCACCTGGTCTGAAACATGTGACTCCGTTTGTGACCAGGGTTCTTCTCCATTTATAAAACAGTTGTAGTTATTTTGTTTTTGATGCCTCTTGACTCAGGAGTCATCCTCAGATATCGACAGAGAAACTACTTTTACAAACTTTGGACCTTTTCTGTTATTTACATTCAAATCAGTCGTTAACCTGATCAAATCCAATTCTGAATTTTGTAAACAAGTTTTATTCTCAGTACAGAAATGTTTTGTTCCTTTTAAAGTTTTGTTTTCTAAAAGAGTATTGCAACTTCCTCCCTGAATGGTTTGTATCTCACTTCTGATCTGCAATAAATAATCCAGAAATTAACCTTTTTCTGTGACTCATTTCTTGTTTTCCTGATCTGCCTTGTTACGTAAACACAGCTGTAGGAGCAAAACAACAAGCAATAGAAAAAAAAAATAGATCTAAAAACATCTCATCAGACACAACAGTCCAGTTTGTTTTCTTCACTGGGATGACAACTTTTGATTTCTCTGTTATTTTGGGTAAATAGTAGCTAAAAGCTAAAATTAGAAATGTAGTTAAAGTAGGTAAAAGCTAAAATGAGCAAAACAGTAACTAAAAGATCATGTTAGAAGAAGAGAAGCTAAATGCTGAAGTTAGCCAAAATGTAAATAGAAAATCAGCAAAAACTATGCTAAAAGCTAAATTCAGCAGCAATAGCTAAACACAAAGAAAGACAAAAAATTAGTTAAAGCTTAAATGGGCAGAACAGCTTAAAGATAAATTTAGCAGAGGAGGAGCTAAAAACTATGATTTGCAAAAGAGTAACAAATGTACAATGTAAAAACCAAAACAAGCTAAACAGCAGCTAAAAGTAAAGCAAACAAAAAGGGTTAAAACCAAAACAAAACAGCTAAAATATATCTGAAGAGAAACTAAATGCTAAGCCTGCCAATGTGTTGCAGTAGCTAAAATTAGTAAAATGTTGCAAAAAAAACAAAATTTAGCATGAATTGCTAAATGCTAAGATCAGCAAAGCAGTAGTTAAAATTTTTAATGAACAAAACGATAACTAAAAAATATTAGCAGAGAAATAGCTAAAAGCTATGATTTGCAAAGGTTAAATTGACCAAAATGTAGTTTAAAACTAAAAGTAGCAAAAATCATCAAAACTGTAGCTAAAAGATAAATTTAGCAGGAGTAGCTAAAATTTCAAATGTTAGTTAGTCAAAATGTATCTAAAAAGTAAAATAATTAAAAATAGCAAGATAGACTAACTTAGAGCCAATTAGAACAAAGTTTTTAGAATATTCAGATCTTGAGTAAAAATGTGTCATTCCAAAATGCAGTTAAATATTTTTTAAATTAAAATAAAAGAAAACTTGGGTTTTGAGCCAGTGTAACATTTTAACCCACAAATAAAACAAGTTTGCTAACTTAAGAATAAAGAAAATATGACTCACCATCCACACGAATACTTGTAACTTTCGTTCTAAGTTGTAGACCTAAAAGTATAAAATTAAATTAAAGTATGCACCACATCTTTAAAAATATTTTGAGCAAAGTTTTTAAATCTGTGCAAAACAAAGAAAATATTTAAGTTTTTGTTTTTATTTAAACAGAAATAAAAGTCCAACTTTTCTCAATTCTAGGTTTGTAGAACATCAAATGAAGGTCTTTCACGCCGTAGAAAAATGTATTTCGCCCGCGGCCTCTCATATTCAGTTTTACACAAAGATCGTCTCTTGGTGCGAGATGGTTGAAGCATTTGACCAAACTTTAAAAATCACGTCATGTGCGTGACATTTCGCGAAATCGCGAGATGTCACGCACCGTATGTGCTGTGGACGACTCTCTGCTACTACCGCACCAAAACGTAGCTCAATAATTTTAAATCTGACTTGAGTTGTACCCATTTTTCTGTTGGCGAAGTTCACTTGACCGTGGCCGCCATCTGGATTGAGTTTACAGTAAAAGTTTTTTGCTAGCTGACAAGAGTCAAATTATTAGCACATTTTCAAATTAGTACACCCTTGTACGATCAGTTAGCGCTTAACGTATGAGTTGGGGATGAACTTCAGCTACTACTACACCAGATTTTACCTCAGTATTTATAAAAATGATCGACTTGTAGCGTTTTTTGTGTTTGCTCATTTTGACAGTCTGTTGAGGCCATTTTGATTAGTGTTGACTCCAAAATGTCATATGTTGTAGAAATGCATTACATGCTTACCTAAGGAGAATTCCATTAAAATCCGTCCAGCGGTTCACGAGTTATTTTGCTAACAGACAGACACACGGGCTAAAACGGCACTTACAACTTGAATTAAGACTGCGCATGCGCAGTGCGGATTCGCTGTCCTCGGTGCTGAAAGCTTTTCACCTTTAATTTCTTGAGTTTTTTTAGCCTTCATTCTATTTAGCCTTCATTCTAACTTTATATATAATAATACATTTTAAATTATATAAATATAATAAGCCTATCGTGTTTTGAACAGATTTCAAAAGGATTTAACTTTCACGAGAGTATCAGTTAGAGGTCATTCAGGCTTTTTTTCCATGGCTCAGTTTCTGTATCCGGTTTGTTTCCGATCTCTGAGCAACTCCGTGGCCCACCTAAAGCTGTCAATGATTAGTGCGGATGTGCTGGAAGAGGGCAGGTAGAGGGAGAGAGGGAGGGGAGGGAGGGAGAAAGACAGAGAGGGAGGGAGGATGCTGCCAGCGGAAAATGGCTGCTGCAACCTCAAGCCTATCCTGATACACCGAGACGACATCAAGGTGGAGGAAGAGGAAGGAGAGAGGAAGATTGAGGGATAATGAGAGCAGAGCCCGAGCGTTTCCTGAAAGGAGGAGAGTAAAAAAAAGAATAGAAGAAGAGGAGAGGAGACCCTGGGGGTGGGCTGCTGCAAGCGGCGGGCAACACCGAGCCATGGAGGGCGAGTAAGTCCTTACATTTTTATTTAATTTAGTTATTTTCTAAGATTATTACACTTAAAACCAACAATCCGCCTTAAAAACGGGACGGATATGGAAACCATTAAGCAGCCCAGCATCCTCATCAGTCGGTGCTGTGCAGCTTAGCAGGCTGCCGAGAATAAAAACACCATTACGTAGTGTTGAATCAACAGCATACACCCAATATCCCATAAATCCACGCCAATACGTGAGAAATGTGGAGCCACGTTCATGAAGAGCTACACTTTTTAATTTTTATTATAAAAAGACTCAGATGAAACGAGTCATGTTTAAAAGCAGATGCATTATTTCTGCTAAAAAAATCCGACTGTGCGTAAAATTGCATGAAGGAGGAAATTAAAGGTGGTTTAAAAAATGTAAAAAATGAGAAATATGTCGAGTTTTGTGTCCAGGAGCGTCATTCAGAACCGAACGAGGGCGGGATGGAGCGTTGTGATTTTTATCAACGTGTCTCGGGGTTTCATTATGATTTTTAAAGCCAAACTTTATGAATGAAATGTGATTTTTTTTCTCTCCCCTCTCTCTCTCTCTCTCTCTCTCTCTCTCTCTCATTCTCACCCCTCCTCCCCTTCTCTTCCCTTTTCTCTTCCCCTCCCCCCATCCTCTCGTTTCCTCTCTCACCCACTCCTCATTCTCTTCCTCACATCCTTTCAGATATTTCACATTTTTATCGAATATTTTTCTTTCTTTTTTTGTGAATCCATGTTCATGAAGGCGCAGTGCGAATCCAGTCCCATTCATAAAAAAGGAAAATATAAAATAAAACCCAGGATCGGGGTGTGTTAATGAGTCCGTGCAGCAGGGGCGGAATGGAGAGACACAGGGAGAAGAAAATAATTGCAACAATTAAAATTTAAAGAGAAGAAAAATGCGATTTTGTTGAAATTAACCGGAAAGCTCTGTTATTTATGTACATTTTTTTTATTGTTGCATGAATGCCCGGGCCTCTGATGGCGAATGGGTGCGTTCATTGATACGTCTATGTGGGAAACACATTCTTCCTCCCTCCTCCTCCTCCCGTTTGGACATTTCTTTTTTCACAGCGGCGCATTTCTCAAAAATATTAGCTAAAAAAAATGTAGGATTCAGATTTTCTGAGTGTTTGTGTTTCTGAGGCCTTCCAGCTCCTCTCGGTTCTTTGTGTGGATTTGTTGTGAAAATCTGGGCTTTTTTTACATTAAGCCAGGGATGCCACTAAGGGAAGGCCACGGGGGGACAAGACCCCCTCAGTCCAAGATGAAAAAACAATCTATAGACATCAAAGAAGAGTTATCATGAAAAAATACACTTTTTTACCCATTAAATCCATTTTGTTGTGTACTTGGGGTCTTTAAGAGTTCAGAAAATTTTAATTTAGTTTCTCCTGGTGCCGCATACATATATTTATATCCTGTTTGGGTCATATTTTTCAGTTTGTTCAGTTGTATCTGTTCTCTACCAGCAGTGATATTTGTATGGTGGGCTAACATGGTGGGCTAACAGATATACAGTATATAACAAAAAAAAAATGGTCTCCCCACCCCATCCTCTTCACTTCCAGTTTTTCCTCCAAAGACATCAAGGAAACAAGCGAGAAATTAAATAATCCAGTTTAGTTATGTTAATCTTGCTTGATATTGTACGCCCACATCTGTCTGCGCTGGAGGCACGTTGTTGTACACCCACCCTCATTGGCTAAAGCCCATGGCTAACAAAACTAGCAGGAAGCCAAGGGGGATGAAATTGTTTTAAATTTCATAAAATGTGTTATAATATTAAAAAAATTATGTTTAACATTTTTATTAGACCCGCCCGGGAGTTTTTTGTTTTTTTTAACAAGGTCCTGGACTTACAGCTTACCAGTTTTGTGAATCCACAGTTCTGCAGATTTGTCGTCTTCCTTCTCCTCTCATTCTGGGTCAGACTCTGGCTCCAACATGTGAAGCTGGATGGACATGTCCTCCAAAATAAAATGTAATTAAATAAAAAATTCCTGCACCGTAGGATAATCCTAACTCCACCATCAAACTACAAAAATAGCCAGATGGCATAGGGATGCGTTCTCTACATTTGCTTGCTGGAAACAGCCATGGTCTGTTCGTGACAAATTTTCAAATTAAAGCTCCTCCTTGGTTAAGAACAAAACTAGCAGATCTTCCTCCTCCAACTCCACCTGCTTTCTGTTGGTTGTGTTTGCTGCATCTTTTTCTGGTGATAAATCGAACAGACGTAATTTTGTAGCGACGTAAAATCCCGTAATGCAATCAGAGGTCGACCAGGATGATTGTGATTTAAGAATCAACATACTTTTTCCAATTTACAACAAACTCACTTTTATTTTGAAGATAAATATGAAGAAGTCTGTCTGTTTGATTTAGTGATAAAAAAGCATTGATGATGTTTTTAGCGTTTATTTTCACAAGTAAACAAAGACTGTTTTAAGTTAACTTTGTTTTAATCTGTTGATCAAAAAAATAAAAAATCTAGATAAAAATGTAAAAAAATTAGTGACATGTTTACATTTGGACATTATTGTAGTTATTGAAATTAATCAACAAATGAATGGTCATTTACAGACCAACATGAACAAATAAAAGTAAAGTCTCTTGTCTCTTTTTTAACAGATTCACGTGATGCAGAGGCTTTAATGTTTAAAATACATCTTCCACTTGTGAAAAAATCATGCTAAAATCATTCTTTAAACCTTTTTCTGTTCTTTCATGTTCAGTAAGATTGTCATTTTTAACATTTAACCTAACTGATTCTTGTCTTCATATCTACCTAAAAAAAACATAAAATTTACCATGATTTTGAGAAATTTGTTGATTAAAAAGTGGTCATATAAACCCTGTAATGGGGATTTTATTGACATGAACCTGGAATTGTTCCTAAACATAAAAGTTTTGTAAATGTCTACATCTGGTTTCATATTTAAATAAATCATGGCATTAGTCCCATTAACTCTGGTGTGCCCATTTGACTTGAATTTTCTCCTTTTAAAAGGTATTTTACCATTTCCACCACATGGATTTTAATGCAGCACGTCCCGTTGACACAAATAAAAATAGACTCCATTAAATTCCATTGCTCAAAGTAGAAGCCAAAATAAATGTTGTTTATTTATGGATGCTAACATTTTTGTATATTTCTGAGACATTTTCTGTGCTCTAGTATTTGCAGGGCTGTACCCTCAATACTAAAGTCCCGCCTACTCCCCCATTCCCAGCTCCCTAACCAGCTGTCAATCACAGTGTGATGTTTTATTTAAAGCGTAAAACTAAAAAATGCTAATTTGAAGCATACAGCAGCAATGAGGTAGGAATTATTTGAATGAACACACATAAAATCTCAAAGATATTTGTATTTATTTTTAAATTTAAAAAACGTGTCATTAATTAACATGGAAGGGGCGGGGCTTAATGTGTTTTTTGGAACCAGGGTCTGTGAACTAGTGTTGTGGGGCTTTAAGCTCCACCTTCTCCTCCTGCACACAATCCTGAACTTTTCATAAACTTGTTAAAGAAAAGCATGTTAGAAAAATGTATTTTTGAACACAGCAGCAAAGTAAAAACAAAATGAATCAATCAAAAACAAAATTGTGCTCAATTACAGAAAGACCCGTTCTTTTGATCAACTTTTAAAGTGTTTCAATCCAATTTTTCTTTCTTTTTTTTGTCTTCCTGATGCAGTGTGCGTGTTCGAGCAGTGGTGATGACACGTGATGACTCCAGTGGCGGTTGGGTGCCCCTCGGAGGCGGTGGCCTCAGCCACGTGGTCATATGTAAAGGGCGGAGCCATGACGGAAAGGGGCGGAGAGAATACATCATACGTGGAGAGCGGCTGAGAGATCGAGCAGTGAGTGTGTGCGTGTGTTACGGTTGTCTTCGGGGCCACGTTGATGGTCAACAGCAGGGTTGCCAACAGTCCATTAAAACTTAAAATCGCCTCGTAACAAACGATTAAAAGAAACGCTCCTGAGTAAACAATGAAGAACACAATTTGTTCCATAATTTTTAGATACAGTAAAAAATTATAAATAAAACAAAGTTATGAGAATGGGTTTCAGTTTATTTATGGCTGATAAAATACTATTATTTAAATTTTTGTCTCAAAATCATTTTAAGACACCAATGTTTGGAACTATTGATCTCTAGACCAATGTTTTTCCTAAGTTGTTGGTCATGAAAAACCAAGGGTGGGTTCTCACAGGTAGTTATAAATGTTAAAGACAATAGTTGATGAGGCTCATTGTTAATCTACTCATTGTGTGAACGCTTCACAATCGTTCACACTGAGATCAGTTTTTTCTTCAGTATGTGTTTTTGCACGTATCTCAGTCAGCAATTTTTGTGCTATTTTAACAATTCATATATCAAAACGTTCAGCTCCTTCATTCCAGCTATGACTTTTGATATTTCAGCCATTCATACTTTTTAGCCATTTCACTTTTTCAGCCACATTTTTGAAAATGAAAAGAGCTGTTTTCAACATCCTTAAAATCCTTCAAAATGTTTCTAAATCTTTACAGCACCTTACATATTTTGTTCTGGTTCTGCTCTTTTTAACTTCCTTGTGCTAATTATAGCTAATTTTTTAGCTGTGGAGGAGTGGTTAGGGGAGTCGTCCTGGAACCATAAGGTCGCCGGTTCGATCCCCCGTTCCAGCCGTCTCAGTTGTGTTCTTGCCTTGGGCAAGACACTGAACCTGCCTTGCCTACTGATGGTCAGAGGGTCCGGTGGGGCTGGTGCATGGCAGCCCCCCCTCTGTCAGTGTGCCCCAGGGTAGCTGTGGCTACAATGTAGCTTACCAGCATCTGTGTGTGAATGTCTGTAAGTGTAAAGTGCTTTGGGATCTGGAGGGACTTGATAAAGCGCTATATAGTCCATTTACCATTTTTTATGCCATTTCAGCTATAATTCTGCTTCTTTCTGCTATTCTGCTATTTTCTACTTTTTTGTGCTACTTTCCGCTGAGTTATTTCTGCTTCTTACAGTTGCTTTCTGCTGTAATCATTTGCTGCATTTTTAGCTAATGTTCAGCTGTTATTAGCTAGAATTTTTAAGCTATTACAACTTATTTCAGCTAAGTTCAGCAAACTTGTGCTCCTTATGTTTCCTTATGCTAATTAAAGAATTTCCAGCTACATTGTAGCTATTTTATGTTTTTATGTTCATGAGATATACAAATTTTCACTTTTTTGTACTTTTATGCTTTTTTAATGTGCTATTCATCTGGGTGCTAATTTCAACTTGTTGCTGCTACATTTAGCTTATTTTATGCTAATTTCAGCTTTTTTCTGCTATTTCAGCTCTAATTCTGCTAATTTCTGCTTTTTTGTGCTTCTTTCAGCTTTTCAAATTGAACTCACATTAACTGTTTTGCTATAAATTTTTTATTTTCTATTGTATATAGTTATTTTGTTTTCATGAAAATAATGAATTAAACATTTTCAGCTCCATTTCAGCAGCTTTCAGCTAAAGTAATCAGCATTTCCACTAGTAATTTTGCAGGAAAGGCAGTTAGTCTTTGACTTTATAAAAGCTAAAACGTTTGGGAATCCATGGTCTAACCCCGATAAACACAGCTGAACCCTGCCCTGCTGGTTTTTTTTATTTTAATTTCTGGAATGTTGGCAACTCTCATCAACACCACCCAAAGCTTGAGTTACGTTTTAATGTCAGGGTGGTTTTCATTTATTTTTTCCCCCATGGCCGTCTGATCTTTGTTAGTTACCTGGTAAACCTGTTTGTGTCTGCAGCCCGTGCTGGAGTGTGCAGTGCAGAAGGGGTTAGTTTACAACAAGGTGAATCCCATCTTCCATCACTGGAGAGTAGAGGATCGAAAGTTTGGCCTTACATTCCAGAGTCCTGCTGATGCCATCTCCTTTGAAAAAGGGCTGCAGACTGTCATAGACAAGCTCGACCGAGGTACACAACCCCGAAATACTCGTCGCTGCATCTCAAAAGCACCACTGGTGGCACTCTTTAAAACAGATTTTTCCCTCTTTCTCCTCCTGTTCCCAAGGCTCCGATTCGCCGTCGTCCTCCACGCCAGAAGAGGCAGACACTGAGGACGATGGACAAGCTGTGAGTGTCAGAGCACTTTAGAGCATTTCTCCTTCATTGGAGCTTCTGACTTGTGGCGTGACAGTCAGCCTCTGTCAGTCTCATACAGGAAGTGAGTCGTCGTCCAACAGCAGAAAGGAGATGCTTCCCAAACCCATCACCATAGTGACAAGCGAGTCCTCGTCTACCTGTTTTGTGCGGCCCGAAGAATTCAGCTTTGGATCCAGCCACGGCGTCACCACTCCTGCTCAGGTCAGTTTTGCCAACTTAGCGACTTTGTCACTAGATTTAGTGAGTTTTTTGACCCCTCAAATGACTTATTTTTTTATAAAAAGCAACTTTTCCTGGTGTTATTGGAGACTTTGGCGACAGCACTTTCCTCAGCGAGCAACCCCCTCCTTCTTTCCAAAGCACTGACAAGCGGTCCGACTCACTGAAGCCTCGTGCAGCAACTCCGGCTTAGAGCTGAGAGGAGACCGCTTCAAATGAGTCACGCTGTAAACATATTTGTTTTACACACGTTTTTTCTCTTTAACATTGATATACATCTCTCCTACAGCCTGGATAACAATTACTGGCAAATATCAAAATATGCTAATTAGGTGATGACATCATTTAGCGACTTCTAGCAGCTTTTAGGACAGTCAATAGCTACTTTTCTTATTGAGGAGTTGGCTCAGGTAGACTTCAGAGCCACACCTATGAGGATGAGAACAAAACATCAGAACACGGATATTTTTTGGTTCCATTCTGTGTAGAAGTGTTTTCAAAGCCTGGGTCCTCATGGCACACCATTTAATACATCAAGTATATTACTGACTAATAAATTTAAACAAGGTGTGTTTTAGTTGGCAAACATCTAAAACCTGAATGGATGTGTAGCTAATAAAATAGGATTGAGAATATAATTTTGTTTTGTCACTTTATAGGTTGCTGAGATTAAAAAATATATATTTTACTTGAATAATCAGTTTAAATCAGGTGTGTTGAATCAAGAGAAGATCTAAAACCTAGAAGGCCATATGTTCTGAGAACCAGGATTGGTTTGAGAGTTTAGCTATTTTTTAGGTTACTAGTACAGAGACTTTTTAATATATGACCTAATAGTTTAAACCAGGTGTGTTTAAATAGGTAAACATTGAAACCCATGGTGTGCCTTGACAACCAGGATTGAGAAAACACTTCTAGAAAATAGATTGTAGACAGTTTTTAGGTATGCTGAGATTAAAAATAAATACATTATTGCTGATTAATCAATTTAAATCAGGTGTGTCGAATCAGAAAATATCTAAAACCTGGAAGGGTGTATGTACTGAGGACCAGGATTGAGGAAACACTGCCTTGGGTTGAGATTTTAGCTCATTTTTATGTTCCTGGGATAGAGACATTTTAATATACATGACTTAATAATTTGAACCAGGTGTGTTTAAATAGATAAGCATTGAAAACCTATAGTATGCTTAAAGGGCCAGGATTGGAGAAACCATTTTCAGGTAGTTGTGATGAAAACCTTTGATTGTTGATAAATTCAAACCAGGCGTTTTTAAGTTGGTAAACATCAAAAACACGTGGTGTGCCTTAAGGACCAGAATTTAGGAAACACTGCTGTTGAATGAGATCATATCCAGTTTTTAGGTAGCTGAGATGAAAACCTTAAATGGTTGATTAATCAGTTTAAAGCAGGTGTGTTTAATCAGGAATATCTGAAAGGGTGTATGTACTGAGCACTAGGATTGTAAAACATTACCTTAAGTTGAGATTTTTGCTGACTTTTATGTTCCTGGAATAGAGACCTTTGATGTATGACCTAATAATTTAAACCAGGTGTGTTTTAGTAAGTAAATGTCTAATCCTAAAGGGATGTATGTCACGTTAAAGATGATTGGGAAAAATAGCTATATAGTGAAATTTTAGTCACATTTAGGGAGCTATGATAAAAATCCTTAATGGTTGATTAATCAATTTAAACCAGGTGTTTTTAAATAGATAAACATCTAAACCCCCTGAAGCATGGTGTTTTTTGAGGACCAGGATTTAGAAAATACTGCTGTAGAGTAAGATTGTATCCAGTTTTCAGGTAGCTGAAATGAA
Source organism: Cynodonichthys magdalenae (assembly GCA_031762555.1). Lineage (NCBI taxonomy): Eukaryota > Metazoa > Chordata > Actinopteri > Cyprinodontiformes > Rivulidae > Cynodonichthys > Cynodonichthys magdalenae. The sequence continues at coordinate 23,190,983 of JARVJO010000330.1, read as the reverse complement.
AACCTTAAGTGGTTGATTAATCAATTTTAAGCATGTGTATTTAATCAGGAAAACATTTAAGACCTGGAAGGGTGTATTTACTAAGGACCAGGATTGTGAAACATTGTCTTGGGTTAAGATTTCTGCTCATTTTTATGTTCATAGAATATACACTTATATGCATGACTTAATCAATTAAAACAGGTGTGTTTTAGTAGGTAAACATCACTTAAAAAAAGTCACTTTTTAGGAAACTATGATAAAAATCCTTAATGGTTGATTAATCAATTTAAACCAGGTGTGATTAAGTAAATAAACATCTAAACCCCTGAAGTGTGGTGTGTCTTGAGGACCAGGATTTAGGAAATACTGCCTCAGAATGAGATGAAAAATTTAAACCAGGTGTAGAAAAATTGCGATAATCCAAAATGGAATGTCTGAATAATTGCAGGAATCCACTGGATTTCTCTCAGAAGCTTT
>JARVJO010000330.1:23173296-23190424 GCA_031762555.1 Cynodonichthys magdalenae | reverse complement strand
ACTGCTGCAATGAACAGAAAGTGTAAAATGTTAAACTGCATCAAACATTCAGTTGATCAATTACAAAATTTCTTCACAGGTGTGTAGAACCATAAACCAAACTAAAACCAATACAAAACTAGGAATTGAGGTCCAGGATCTAAGAATGCTGATACAAATTTATATTTTAGAGTCGTTTATGGTTGCATCTAAAATCAGGTGTTTTTCAGGGAGATAAACGTTTTAATCCTGGATGGCGGTTTGTCCTGAAGACCAGGATTGGCTTTAGGTTGAGATTTTAGCCATTTTTGTTGCTGAAAGGAAATCCTTCAATAAGCAGAGCAGAGGGAACACGCTGTTCCCGACTTACTGTGTAACCCTACACTCTCTCCACAGATCCACACCAGGCCCAGCCAGCACCCACTCTCACAAATGACGAACCCCCCAGCACCCCAGCCCCCACCTCCAGCTCCACCAACTCCTCCTGTGGGTCCCCCGGCCTCGTCGCCTCTGTCCCCACTGTCGCCCACCATTTCGCTGCTGGAGGAAGGGGACCTCCGCAGCGTCGACCCCTGTAAAGACCTGTGGGGTTCTCGAGGTTATGAGGATTACAGACGCTCCGGGGCCACTAGGACTATGGTTGGGGGTCTGACAGGGGGAGTGGTTGTTGGCGGTGGGGGGAGCCTCCAGGACAAGTCAGAGATGTGTGTGGTTCGCTTTGAGAAGGAGCTGGCTGGGGTGGGGACAGCCGGCTGCGAGGTGACGGTGAGCCTGGACAGCAAAGCCTCCCAGCGCCTGTCCTCGTCCTCCCCCACCTGTATGTCCATGCCCAACGCTGTGTCAGGGGTGTCCTCAGGTGCCGGCTCGCCCCAGGAGACGGGCAAAGGCTCGCCCTCTCCCTGCTGCATCCACACCTCGCTGGCCGCTCCCCGGTCACGGACTCGTAAGAGAGGAGGAGGGGCCGGTGGCAACGGCGGAGACCCCGGGGCCATCTCGCCGGACGACGACAGCCCGTGCCCCCAGGCGTCGTCGTCGTGCTCGTCCCGCTGCGTGTACTGCCGCTCCGTCTTCAGCGCTTCGGAGAACGGGCGGGGCCGCTGCAGAGACGCTCCCGACCCGGCCCTGCACTGCCTGCGCCAGTGGACCTGTGTGTGGTGCGCAGAGAGCCTGCTGTATCACTGCATGTCGGACTCTGAGGGGGAGTTCTGGGAGCCTTGTTCGTGTGATGACTCTTTGGGGGGCCACCCGCACCCCCTCTGCTGTGCCCGCTGGTTGGCCCTCCTGGCCCTGTCGCTCTTCGTGCCCTGCATATGCTGCTACCTGCCTCTGCGCGCCTGCCTGCGGTGTGGGGAGAGGTGCGGCTGCTGTGGGGGCAAGCACAAGGCGGTCCGATGAGGCCAGGTGAAAGGGGGGTAGGAGGGGGTTCTCCGGACCAAGGTGGGGTTTGGGGTACTGGGAGCATTTGAGGCAGATTAGGTTGGAACGACGCTCTCAGCAGACCCCAGAACTCCATCACGGCCCTCCAAAGCCCTACAGCCTTCCACTGCATTCAGCGCTTTCTCTTTTCAACCCTGGGGGGTGGGTGGGCGGGGCTTCCTCACTGGTCCTCACCTGCTGCAGGTACACCCAGATCAGGCTCTACAGGAGCCACCTGGAGCCTTCATAGTGGATTTACTGAAGGATGGCCGATTTAGAGCGAGGTAATCGCAGGAAAGATGGCGGCAACGATGCGTTTCAAATGTCTGTTTTGTTTTTTAATTTAGAACAAAAAATAAAAAAACAAAAACAAAAGATGTTTATATATATGATTGTTATAATTTTAATTGGTATATTTTATTAAATGTAAAACACATCAACAGAATCCCCAAACGGCACACACATCCTCACAGACATAAGATGTTGGGGAAGTTGTTTGTTTTTGTGTCGGCCTGTTCGTCCATCAGGTGGACAGACGTCACCCTTTACCTCTAAGTTTACCTCAGATGTTACCTTAGGAAGTAAAAAATATTTAGAAAATAGGTGAGGGAGGTTTGAAATGAGCGAGCACAGTCTTTAAGAAAACGTCTGAGACCACAAGTAACGTTTTCTTCCATTTGAGAAACGTTCACAAAATGCAAAGAGACAATTATCGATAAGGGGACTTAAAAGTCTCGTCGTTATCCGTCGTAACCAAACTTTTATTTTCTGCGAAAAAAACAAAACAGAACGTGTCTTCAGTAAACACTCACTTTGCACATATTTCACGTCTCTGTGAGTTTTTAATATTAAATCATGAAAATTATTCATCTCTGTAGTTTTTTTTTTGATCAGACAAGGTGCTTATTAAAACTGAAGCCTCCGAGTACACACCCCAGAGGAACTAAACCAACACGTTGAAGGATTTAAAGGAAGAAAAACACCAAAAAGATTTTAAAAAGTGCAATGATCGAAGAGTATTTTTGTATCAGTCGTTTGAGAATAACTCAGCAGAAACGGAAACATGTTGGAACGGCGTTACAGATGAACAGGAAGTCGCCCTGACCTTTGACCCGCCCAGACGAAAACAGATACTTGAAAAGAAGGTTGGTCTCAGCTGAGTTTGTCCAATGTTGCTTTAAAACTAAGAAAAGCTGCTATTTTAAATTAAACACGAGTCAAAATGGTCATAAAATAAAAAAACTGGGTCAAAACACGTGTCAGAATTCGTAAAAAAATAAATAAATAAATAAAAAAACACGGAAGCTTAAGTCATGTAGTCAACCTACCTAAATCTGGGCGTGCCACAACAAACCAGTTCTTCCACAGACATTTAAAGTCATTTAAGTCGAACCCATTCTAATGATCGGCTGAATGTGCTGAGCTGCTGCCGTGTGATTGGCTAATTTACTTTTTGTGTCAACAACCTTAATAGGTGGATATAAGTGGCCAATGAGTGAATATTTCACTCTAAAACTGTTTCAGTCAGATTAAACAAAAAAATTATTCCGAGTGCATTTTTGTTCAAATACAAATTTTCAAAAAACACACAAATTTTTATTTGTTGAAAAAAAAAAGGACAAAAATCACGATGAAACGCATCAAGAACTGAATTAAATCCTAAAAAATAAAAATACAAGACTCTGTAGAGAACTGCTTATTTTAAACGAAAGGCCTAGAATTTGCTGAAGGAATGCATTCCGCTCCGCAGCCACTCGTGTCAGAATAATGGAGTTAAAGTTATTTTTGGTCAAACCTTAAAAGAATGATCTGCTCAGAGTTTGTTTTGTGTTCGACTCTCAGCTACTACCACGTTTGGCTCAAAATCTGTAAAATTCATTGAGTTATCACCCCTCTAGTGTAGAAGAAGGTCAATCGGCTGTGGCGGCCATTTTGAATCGAGTTAATCAAGTCGTAGATATTCATCCTGTCATTATTTCACTCAAATCCAGAGGTTCATGAGATATTTTACTAACAAACAGATTTGACAGTTAACGCCAAGGTTTTAAACAAAAATGTGTCTCAAAGAGTGTTTTTTAAATGACTTTCACAACTAATCACCTGTGAAAACCGACAAATTGGTGCAATTTCTGTATTTTTTAAAAATCAGTAAGCTGTGGCGGCCATCTTGACTCCCAGAGTAAAGATCAGCTGTAGGGGACTTAAAGTTTAAATAAAAGTGCTTACAGCGGCGAGTGATAAAAATAACAACAGGCTTCTTTAAAATAAAGGTGAGACTTCCCCAACACGACCGATTCTGGTCTTTCAGAACCTCCTCCACATGGTGAATATTTAGGTTTGGTTAAAAACTTCTGTTGAAAATGACTCAAAGACAGGAGAGCTCTAAAAATCATGTGAAAAAAAAACCCCCCAGAAACACCAAGTAAATCCAGTCTCAGTGCTGGATCCCAGACTGCCGTTCGTACGATACGCCGTCCCCCCCACAAACCTGCAACCAACCAGACCCGAGTCGACGGTGCGGATCCTCAGAACCTGTAAAGCCATCGCACGCCGTCTCCTGGTTCTGATCCAGAGGCGGTGTTTAGAGTCCGGTTCTGACTGTCCTTCGACCACAGCTGCAGGTCCCATCCTTACATCTCAATAAATGTGCCTTTTGATTTGAGTAATCAATAACTTATGATTTCTGAGTAACTCTGTATTAAGTACTTTATTTTTATTTTTTGATTTTCTGACAAGTGTGCATATTTTCACATGTATGTATTTATTAGTTTCAAAGTATTTAATGAGATATTACCTGTTTATTTATTTATTGAGATATTTATTCTGATTCTTTATTTTTTTGGAGACAGGTTTTTATCTTTTGTGCTGTCTTACTTCTGACTTTGTGCCAATGTGCTGCTTTGAGGTGTTACATATCGTGGGTTTGTATCATTATTAAACCCTCACTCTATATTTTAAACCTGTTTGCCTCTTACACGTGAGTGTGTGTGTGTGTGTGTATTTTACCAAACAGAGAGGGGAGAAATGATGAAATATAATTATTCCCTTGAAAAACAGTCAGACATTTTTAATTTCTTAAGTCATTTATTGGTTAGTTTAGCTTAATATCAGTAAAAACGTCTGAGTTACGTCATCTTTGTGTTTGCTAAGGTGGCAGCCATCTTGAATTGGGTTGACCTGTAAAGTTACATGATACAAACAGATTTACATGACTGCCCACCTTAGCAGGCAGCAGGTGATAAACAGTCTTTTGTGTTTGAGGATCTTGGGGACGTGGCTACTTGGCTGAATACATGTGCTGCCGTTTGTGTTTGAGGATCTCTGTGGAGGTGAGCTTCAGGTCTTCGTTGCAGACGTCGCAGTGATAAACTCTGGTCAGGCTGGAGGCAGAGGAGGAGCCCGCTCTTCCTCCCTCTGACTCTAAAACAGAAACAAACTCGTCGTCAGTCTCGTCGTCCAAATAATCGTTAATCTGTAGATAAACATCGACAGTTTCTGACCGTTTTCCTGCTGCTGCTCTCCAGCAGGTCTGCAGGAAGCTTCGTGGTGCATCCGCTCCAGAGGAGTCAGCGGCAGGTAGAGCTCGCAGTTCGGACAGGTCCAGAAAGTACGCAAACACTCGCTGTACAGGTCCTTCGAATCCTGCAAACACACGAGTTCAGGTTATTCTAGCTGTTCATGGATCAAAACGTTTGGCTCATCCAGGAGATAGACACTATGACTTTCAGTTTCTGTAACTTTCATACTTTTCAGATTATTTAATATCATTTATAAATATTTTACTTATTTTACCAACATTTCTTCAAAAATATAGTTTTAAAATGGGATTCAGCTAACTGGCTCACTGTTTGTCTTTGTATGCTAATATTAGCTTTTAGCTAGCCTTTTGAAAAACTAAGTTTGTAGCAAACTTTTTGTTTCTTTTAGCTACAGTTATGCTACTTTAAATGTTTAGCTATGTTTTGTAACTTTTAGCTTTTAGTTATTATTTCACTACTGTTATCTAAGTTTTGTTTACTTAACTTTTAGCTAGTGTTTTGCTACTTTAGGCTAGCCTTTTTGTACATTAAGCTAACTTTTGATCATTTAACTAGCCTTTAACTAACATTTGGTACTTTTAGATATTTATATTGCTGCGTTTAGCTTTTGGTTACCATTTAGCTACCTTTAGCTATCTTTTAGCTTTTAATTACATTGTTGCTACTGCTATTTAAATGTTTTTTACTTTAGCTAGTGTTTTGTACTTTGAGCTAACTTTGGATATTTTTAACTAACAACTTTTAGCTTTTAGTTACCGTTTCACTATTTTTAGCTTTTTTTTGACACAATTAGCTTTTGGTTACCATTCTGCTACCTTTGGCTACAATTTTGCTACTTTAGACTTTTTTCTACTTTAGCTACTTTTGAAACCTTTTGAAATGTTAAGGTAATGTGATGCTTTTAGTGTTTAGCTATCTTTTTGCTTTACTTAGCTTTTGGCTAACATACTGCTACTTTTTGATTCTTTTAGCTTTCTGATGTCCTGCTTCTTAACTTTTAGCTACTGATTTGCTGCTTTAAGCTAGTCTCTTGCTACGTTTAGCTTCTTTTTGTTTTGAAACCTCCGTTTTAGCTTCTTCAGTAAGTTTCAGCTGTCATTCAGTCCTCAGCGCTGACGTTTACAGAAAATTTAACAGATTTTTTTAGCAAATATTTTCATCTGCTTTTTTTCTGTTTTTATTGAAACTGAAACCCGCAGCTGAAAAATGGTAATAAAACACATTTAGATTTTAGCTTTAATGTATTTGAGGAAAACAAACTAAAATCCAAACAGGAAAGAAAAATAAAACCTGAGACACGTCTCTGGATTCAGACTCACGGTCAGGCAGTTGTAGGTGAAGAACCAGGTCACTCGCAGACCTCCTTTAATCGGGTCCGGTTTGGCTTCTGCTCCAGGGAACAACGGGTTCAGATCTGGAACTTCTGAGTAAGACGGGTCCGACTCGCTCTGAGGACCGACGTACAGGTTCTGGGTCTGGAGAGCTGAGAGCCGCCGAAGGCTGTAAGTGACCTGGAAGGAGGAGAATTTTATAAATCAGAAAATACGCTAACAAAAAAAAAACGACAAAGAAATAATGAAAACACAGAAACGACTAACGAGCTAAAAATGAAATGTTAGCAAAAAGAAGCAGAATGCTACTCCTAATGTACTAAAAGCTAAATAAAAGGATAGCTAAGAGAAGAACAAGGTAGCTAAAAACAGCACATGGTTAGCTCAAAGTCAAAAGCTAGCTAAAAGCTACAGTAGCAAAAGGTTAGTTAAAGGTTATAGTAGCAAAACTCTAAATGCAGCAAAGAGCAGGCTAAAACCTGTAGTACAAGCTAATTTTTTAAAAAGGTAACTAAAAGCCAAAATAGGCAAAAGGCAAGCTAAAAGAAGAAAAGTGCTAACAAGCTAAATGTAACAAAATTATCTCTAAAACGGAAAAAAGCAAACGGCTAACTAAAAGTTAAATGTAGCAAAAGGTTACCTGAATGCTAAAGCTTACTAAAACATTTGTAGCTTAGTTTTTTCCTGTAAGAACCAACCAGGTTCAGGGTTTCAGGAACCATCTCTAGTTCAGTACCTCGGTGTAGAGCAGGAACCGGACCAGGCCCTCACTCAGCTTCTCTACATCCTTGCGGGTCGTCCTCTGGGTCGACGGTTCCCCCGCTGAGTTCTGTCCCAGCTGGGCCTGCAGCAGGCGCTCCCACTCAACCCTGAGGCTCAGGGCCGTGGACAGGACCCTCAAAGCCTCCTCTGGGTTCTTCAGTTCCAGCTCCAACCAGCCGTCCACCACCAGACGCGTGCAGTCGGCATTGGTGTCCAAGCAGCCGGCGATCAGCAGCAGAACCTGGAGAACGGAACCGAGCAGAACATCTGAGTCCAGATCCTCCAGACCTTCATCCATCTCCTCAGCCTCACTTTAATTTTAAATCCCACCCATTTGACATTTCCTTTCCTTGTTAAACCAGTAAACTCAGAACTAAAACCCGGGTCAGATCAGAACACCTGGTACCGACCTGCAGGGCCGGAACCCGAACGCAGTTGGACAAATAGGGCTTGTTGGTCTCCAGCAGAGTGACGAAGGCTAACAGCTGGTGTTTGCTGCTGTCCCTCCGATCAGGTCCTGCAGCGAGAAAACAGAAACCAAAACAATAAATCTCTGTAATCATCAACATCTGAACAGCGTTCAGCCTCTAAACGAGGTTCACCTGTTTCCCTGCCGTCATCCTCAGGTACGTGTAACACCTCAGGATCACTGGCGAACACGCTGGTCGGGTGGATCACCACGCCCTGCTTATTCCTGGTGTGAAACACCTAAAAAACAAATAAAAATAAAGTAAGTGTGTTAATGCGGAATCAATATTCACTCTGTTGTTTAACAGGTTTTTTTTTTCTGTAAGTTTTTGTAGATGAGCTCATCCAGGAGATGGTTGCTATGACAACAGGTTTTTGTAAACTTTATATCATTTTTAAAACATTTAACTTGATTTACAAAGATTTTACCCATAAAAATACAATTAAATCTCCATTTCTTTCAAAAACATTTAGTTTTAAATTAGCTTTAGCATATTTTCTCTGTTTTTGTCTTCTGGCTTTTAGTTTGTAAGCTACTGCTCTGCTTTTTTAGCTTCTAGCTATTGTTCTGCTACTTTTAGCCCCTAGCTACTGTTCTGCAACATTTAGCTGGCTTTTTGCCATTTTAGCTTTAAGCTAGGCGTTTAATATTTTAGCTTTTAGCTACTCTTTTACCTGTCATGTTATTCTCTCTAGGTACCATTTTGTTACTTTTATTTAGCTTTCTGTGACTTTTAGCTTTGAACTAACCTTTTGTTATTTTTAGCTTATGTTTTCCTCTTTTTAGCTTCTAGCTACTATTAGACTAATTTTAGCCTCTAATTACTGTTTGACTACTTCCAATAAAACTACCATTTGTCCACTTTTGGCTTCTAGCTACAGTCTGGCTACTTTTAACCTCTAGCTACAGTTCTGCTACTTTTGGCTGGCTATTTGCTAGTTTAGCTTTTAGTTAGCCTTTTGCTACTTTTAGCTACCCCTTTACATTTTTTGCTTTTAGCTATTGTTTTAGTATTTTTAGCTTTTACCTAGGGTTTTTGCTACTTGCATTTAGCTTTCTACTACTTTTAGCGCAGAGCTAGCCTTTTGCAGCTTTTAGCTAGTCCACTGCTGTTTTTTAACTTCTAGCTAGTTTTTCATTACTTAAATTATTAGCAGTTATTTTGCTATTTTTACTTGCTGCCTTGTCTGTTTTTTTTTTTTTTTTGCTTTTAGCTTGAGTTTAGTGCTTTTAGCATTTATCTAGCCTTTTGCTGCTTTTGGTTTATAGTTATTGTTTTGCTACTTTTATCTTGCCTTCTGCTACTCATACCTTTGAGCTAACCTTTTGCTGTTTTTAGCAAATGTTTTGCTACTTTTAGCTTTATTCTATGCTTTTGCTACTTTAAACCTCAAGCTACAAATCTATTGTTTAAGTTTTAGCCTAAATTAGTTTTATTTTTGTTTGCCGTTTAAACTAATTAGCCTTTTGTTACTTCAGCTTTTAGCTAGCCTTTTGATTAAGCTACCCTTTTGCTACTGAACATCGCTTTTAGCTTATGTTCAGCTACTTTTAGCTTAAACAATTCAGTTTTAGCTCATTCAACCAAGTCAAGCATGTTTATTAAGACTCTGGGTTTTCGTCAGACCTGCTCGGACTCTTTGCGGGCGGAGTTGTGCTCGTCGGGCAGAGCCAGCTGAGGGTAGAGACCTCGGCAGATCAGCAGCTTGAGCAGAGCCTGCTGACGAGAAGACAGGTCCTGACTGACGCTGACCGCCTCCTGGAGCGCCGACACGTTATGACGCAACTTAAACTTCACTTCCTGTTTCAGAGCACACAGAACCACACAGAGAGTCTTAAAGAGCTCGGTCTTTAATTTGTTTTTAACCAACCATTAGAACATCTTACCTGTATGTCCACATCCTGTCCCGGTCCCTCTTTGTCCTTCCTGCCTCGTCTTCTGTCCTCCGTGTCCGATCCTGAAGAGAACTCTGCGTCCTGGCCCTCGTCTAGCCTCAGGACTTTACGTTTGCTCCCCTCCTGCTCCTCGTGATCCCGTTTCATCTGATGGAGCTTCTTCCTCTCCGTCCGTCTCTCCCTGCGCTGCTCGCGGCCTCCAGCAGAGGGCGTGGCCTCCTCTGACTCCAGCAGGTCGTGGCTCCTCAGCAAGTCCTACAAACCAACAATGAATCTATTTAATTATTTAAAAAAAAAAGGATTTTAATGCGTCACTGCAGCATCAGGAGGCGCCTGCCTTGAACTGCCGGCGCAGGTTGACCATCTCATAAAGACGCTGCTCCTCCAGGCCACGCCTCCTGCACCACTTCCTGGAGCCGCCGCCTCGTTCTCCTTTCACCTGCCGAGGTCAAAACTCATCAGGATCGCCTCCAATGTAAAAACCTAAAACTGGCATGTGTAACATTCACCAACCTCCACCCAGGCATTGAAGGCGTTGAGCAGGGTAAAGGGGTCTCCCTGGTTGCTGTGCAGGGGCTGGCGAGCGGTGGCGCAGTCCGGGTTCTGCTGCGAGCTGCGCAGGAACGGCGACTGAACACTGAGGGCCGCTGCCACCGTCAACATGGGCTCCACCAAATTAAACAAAGACCCCAACACCAACATCTTACCTGCCAGGATTAAAAACAAACAAATTAAAACCTTAATTTCTAACTCTTCATATCAGAATGACTCATCATTTTTCTATAAAGTTCCCTAATATAAAATTTATACTCTATTGATCTGATTTAATTTCCCCTCAGCTTTGTGTCTATATCTGTTAAAAAATGTGTAATTTTTAAAGCAGGATTGATAAATCTTACCTATAACCACATCAACAGGCAGCTGAGCCAGCAGGCTGCCGATAGAGGTCAGCTCATTACGAGCGTCTAGCGCCCCCTGCTCCTTCAGGTACGTAACTGCAGTCTGGATGCTCGCAGTCGGAGGTGGATCAATAAAGACAAACGACAGAGGATCTCCCAGAGCCATACTCTTCATCTACAGAGACAAAAACATAAACAAATAAACGATAATTTATTTATTTATGTATTTGTTTCCTCCTGAGTTGTACCACCTGGAGGACCAACGAGTCCAGAGCCACTCTGTGGATCTCAGGGACGGGGTACGGAGCAAAGGCGTTGTAGTCGGACTCCGAGTAGAGGCGGTAACAGACGCCCGGACCCGTCCGTCCGGCTCGGCCTTTCCTCTGCTCAGAACTGGCTCGGCTGATCCAGAACTCCTGCAGGCGCTGCATCTTGGCCTTCGGATCAAAACTCATTTCCTTCACCTTTCCTGTAAAACAAAAACGACTTTCAGAACCTTACAGCTCATCACACACAGCCGAATCTAAGAACTTTAGCTGCGTAAAAAAATGTTTACTAGAGAAAAAAGCTGAACCGAGTATTTTAAGCTAAAGGAAGACTAGCTAAAGGCTAAAAGTATTCTGCCATGTTTAGCTTTGATTGGCAAAACATGAGCTAGTAGTTCAAAGCAACAGAACAGCAGCTAAAATTATTAAAAGGTAAGCTAAAAACTAAAATTAGAGAAGTGCTAGCTAAAAGTACCAGAACTATAGCCAACTGCTGAATAAGGATAAGGCTGCCTAAAACTAAAAACAGCAAAACGCGACCCAATACTTAAATTTACAATGAAACAAATGCTAGCTAAAAGCTAAAACCAATCATTATCTAAAAGCAGCAGAATGGAAGCTAAACGTAGCAAAAGGCCAGCTAAAACAGTCAAAATGTTATATAAAGTAGCAAAAACATTAGCTAAATGTAGCAGAAAAGTATGCAAAAACCAAAAAATAGCAAAATGACAGCTAAAAGTATCAAAACAATAAATTAAAAATAAAAGTAGCACAACAGACAAAAACAGACCAAATCTGCTGAAGCAGATTTAAAGGAGTGTTTTTGTAAATAAGGTTATTTTTTTACATTGTGTAAAAGTTATAAAGCCACAGCAGTCATCTCCTGAATGAGCTGAACGTCGGAAAAGATAACTTGATTTTAAGAAACGTAAAACAGGAAAACAGACAGGTAAATGCTGAGTCAGCGTTCACACTGAGATCCACACCTGAGTCCGCAACGAAGCGAACTCCATCGATTGTCACCGATGTCTCTGCGATGTTGGTGGAGATGATGCACTTCCTCACCCCAGGAGGAGCGATATCAAACACCTGCAGGTCAACACAGGAAGTTGGAGTTCAAAGAAATGTTTGTCATATTTTCAAACAGTTTTTGTCAGACGGACCTTGTCCTGCTGGACCAGGGACAGGGTGCTGTGCAGAGGCAGGACTATCCAGCGACGGGTGTGCGTGGCGTAAACCTGACACGCCTCCTGGATGGTGGAGATCTCCGCCATGCCGCTGAGGAAGAGGAGCAGGTCTCCTCGCTCCTCTGGGGGGTAGCGCTGATCGATGCCCTGCAGGATGCGAAGGTACGGTCTGGGATCCAGTTTCTCTGAGCGTGAGGCCTGCTCCTCAGGTGGAATAGGTTGATAAATCACCTTTAAACAAAAAAAACCAGGTAAACTCCAGATCTGTTTTCTAAATGTTCAAAGGTGTCCTTTTAACTTTTATGTTTTTTGACATATTTAACTTTATTTACAAATATTTTCCCAGAGAAAAAGATTGTTTATTTTAAAATCTCCTTCAGGCTCTGTTCTAATCTTCTTAAGCTACTTCTAAGTTTTAGCTACTCTTCTGCTACTTTTAGATTAAAGTTACCCTTTGAATACTTTTAGCCCTTAACTACTTTTAGTTTTTGCTACCGATCTGCTACTTTTAGCTAGACTACTATAATTTGTAGCTGGAATTTTGATTATTTTAGCTACAAGATAAATTTTTTTGGTCATTTTAGCTTTTAGTTAGTTTTTCGATATGCTTAGATAGAATTTTGATACTTTTATTTTGTCAAATGTTTTGCTACTTTTAGCTATTAATTATATTTGCTTAGTCATTTTAGCTTTTAGCTAGCATTTTAGCTAGTAGTTATCTAATACAGTTTTAGCCAGATTTTTGCTATTTTTTTACTTCTAGCTAGTCTTTTGGTACTTTAGGCTTTTTGCTATATTTGGTAGTTTTAGCTACAACGTTGTTACTCTTTACTTTTAGCTAGCTTTTCACTACTTTTTGCTTCTAGACAGCCTTTGTAATTATGGCTTTTTAGCTAGTTTTTTACATTTTTTTGGATTCGATGACAGTTTTGCTACTCAGCTTTTAGGTTTTAGCTAGCCTTTTGATACTTTCAGGCTTTAGCTAGTATTGCTTTTAGCCACTAGCCCTTTGCTACTTTTAGTTTTTAGGTATCTTTACTACTTTTTGCTAATATTTAGATTCTTTCAGCTTTAACAGCTTCTGCCTTTATTCAGCTCTTGTTCAAATTTTTTTTTTTTTGTATTTTTTACAGAAAATGTCCTCTCCCCGTTTAATATTGTATTTTAAATAACAAGAACATAAAACCTTTAGCTTCTGTTTATCTTTGAACATGTTATGTTTTACCTGAATGGGGAACAGCCTCCCTGGTACCTGCAGCACAGGAGCGCAGTTAAAATACTCAGAGAAGAGTTTGATGTTGATAGTGGCTGACATGAGAATGAGCCGCAGGTCCGGGCGGTCCTTCAGCAGAGAGCGAAGGACCCCAAGGAGGAAGTCACAGTGGAGGTGTCTCTCGTGGACCTCGTCCACAATCATCACCTGGTACTGGGACAGGGATTTCTCCTGTTGGATCTGTCGCAGCAGGAGACCCTCGGTCAGGAAGAGCAGCTTAGTGGCCGTGGTCCGAGTGGTCTCAAAGCGGATCTGGTACCCAACCTGGAAAAAACAGGAAAACATTTTGTGAGCAACATGATATTTGGAAAAAGAATTATGAATAGTAGTCATGGGCCATTACTTGACCATCCTTCAGGAACAGGACCAACCTTTGATCCAAACTGATTGAGGCTCTCAAAGCTGACCCTCTTAGCCAGAGATATGCAGGCGATACGCCGCGGCTGAGTGCAGGCAATGTGGCTGAAACCAGCCGAGAGGAGGTACTGAGGTACTTGGGTGGATTTCCCACAGCCAGTGTCTCCTGCCACCACAACCACAGGGTGTTGTCGAACCAGCTCCACAATCCGATCCCGGTACTGAAAGATGGGCAGGTTCTTCTGCTCCCGGCGAAGCTTGGCCAGCTTTCCAAAGCTCTGCTTCTGGCTGAAGTCTAGGAAGTGCAACAGAGTCAGGCGGCAGTCTGAGATCTCCTGAGACCCTGGTCCTGAGGATCTCTGCCGGTTTCTGTGGTCTAACTTCCCCAGCCTCTCCTCAATGTCCCTGCTACACACAGACACATTGATCCGGTACCGAGCGTCGTAGTCTTTAGGAAGTCCAAGATCTTCAGTCTTCCTTCTTTCCTTCCCCTCTTCTCTGGCCTCTTTCCCAGAGCCACACATGTCTCTTTTTGTTTTGAACCGCTGGAAACGGTCAAAAAAAGCCCAGAACTCTTTGTGTTCGGGGCTGCCGGCCTGGATGTAGTCATTCCGACGGAAAAAGATCTCATCCAGCTGGGCTCGAGAGTGCGGGTTGTCCCAGTCCCAATCTCGTCCCCGGCTGTCTCTCCTCCTGTCTAAGTCCATTAGCTTCTGGAAGTTTTCCTAAATACCAACAATCTGACTTCAAGTCAAGATAAATCAGTTTTAAAGACACGCAGCAGCTTTGTAAATCAGCTTAACAGTGAAAACAAACCATATGTTGCTTTTATATCCATAAATATATCTTTTTAAATAAAATTTTGTCCCGGAACGAACCGAACCCGAGTCCGAAACATCACCATAAACTGCTACACGTTAGATATTGGATAAACATAAGTATAAGACTCTGAACAATAAATAAATAATCACGTTAAGTTGACAAATCGCTATCACACGCACTGATATGGGAACAATAATACGGAAGGACCATTTCCGTTCCGTCCCTCAAATTCGTCCGGTAAAGACTTGAAATGGTCGTTTCCAGTGACCGGCCATTAAACTAAAAATAATTTAAAAAAAAGTTAGTCTTTCTTACGCTGAAATCAAGTTTTTATAAATCTTAAAGTGACACGTTTTTAAAAATTGTATAAAAGTCCCTTAATATGAAAATGTTATGAATACTGAGTTTCAACTAAAAACATTAAGTCGACATTTTAAAACCTTTATCAAAATAAAATACCGTCTGTTAGACAATTATGTTTATATTAAAAAAGATCTCAAGTCTGAGATACAAAAGAAAGTGCTTTTTATTCACTTCTATAATCTACTTGTTTTATTGCATTAAAACATTCACATTAGTTCCAGATAAAACTTCATCAAAATGTTTTTTTTTTGTTTTTGTTATATCACCCTCATATGAAATTATGCATTTGCCAAAATACAAGACAAAAATGTTGAAATAAACGCTTAGAAAGTTAAGACACAAAAGCAAAATTTCTTACCTTACTTCATAAATGTCCTTTTTATATGTACATATTTCCTTATTTCTGCATTAAAATAGTAAATTATGAATCATTTTGTTTTAAAACATGGATTCTTTATTTCCCATTGGGATCAATAAAGTATAATTCAATTAAATTTTTTAGCTTTTTAGACCAAAAAAAATATGGTGCAAAATATTAAAATATTATAAAACCACAAGCAGAACTTTAATCAATGAGATGAAGAAAGGAGGCAAACAAACAAAAAATATCTTTACACAGAAGGTTATTAAAATATTTTATTTGAAGACATCTGCAATTAAACATAAGACAAATTAATCTGCAGGGTTTTAGCATTTTATGGTTTCAAGCTCATGAAAAAATAAATCTGTGGAAATAAAAATGCTCTCATGTCAACGCTCAGATGTTAATATGCTACAAGCTTCCTCTCGTTTTGATTTTAATTTAATAAATTCATAGACAAAAAAAAGCAGGAAAAAAGCTAAAAATGCAGCTCAGCATGTTTCTGTGTAACAATCAAACCTAAAAACAAAAAAAAAAACTTTGTCCGTATAAGAAAAAAAAAAACAAACACAAAATAAAACTTTTATTTACATTTAAAACATTTAAATCAAACCCCATTCTCCTAAAACAACAATGTGAGTCTGTTGGAGCAACGAGTGCATCCTCCGCTGCAGAAGCAGCGAGTTAAAAGTTCACTGAATCCTCCGGATGGTCAGTCAGAGCGGCGGGCGTCTGAAAGAAGCAACGGTTCAAGTCTTAGTTCATCTCCTTTTAGGTCCCATTGGACCGAGCTAGACTCCCGTCTTCTCTTTGATCCAGCCAAGAAACTTTGTGACGGTTGTGTAGACGCCCGGTTTGTTTCTGCGACCGCAGCCATCGCCCCAGCTCACCACTCCTGCTAGGAACATCCGCTTGGTTCCCGGACTGGACAGAGGACCGCCAGAATCCCCCTGAAGGACAAAAAAACCCCAACATGTTAGAGCTGAGGAGAATAATTTGTAAACTTTTGTTTTTTAACGCTTTTATTTTTCTTCAGTGATTACTTGTGTTTCTTTAAATTTCAAAATTCAAAAATAAATAAATCTTTATAGGGTCTACAAACCTTAAAACATCCTAGGAACTCCGGGACTTTTAAAACAAGTTGCCAAATTTGCTTTGCAACTGTTTCAGAATAAAAGCATTTTGAGATTAAGCTTTAATTTATATAAATACAAAAACAAAGTAGCAAATATTTTGTCATATTTTATACCTCATTTTTGCATTAGTTATTTAAATATAGTTAAATGTTATTTTATATATTTTTTGACGCTCTTAATTTGAAGTTTAGCTGCTAAAGATGCTACCTGCTAACTTACACGGCGCCTGACACAACCAGCACCGCTTATAAGACAAGATAGTTTTATTTACTTTGTTATAAATGGCATAAAAACAGAAGTTTTACACTTGTACATTTTTTAGAGGACTTAATATTAGTGGTGCATAATTTGGTCCGCTAACGATTTCCAAAATTAGCAAAAAAGGTAATCCGCTAAGTGAGAAGCCAGTTCTGCTATTAACAGAACTGTGCTCATCACTGGTAATAAGATTACAGATAAGTTTCTCCATGCAAACTTCCAGCAGCTCATGTCATGAGTTTGATTATTTCCTCGGTTCAAGACTAAAAAAAATACAAAGAAAAGAAGAATTTGTTACCTGACATGCATCCACTCCTCCTGTAATAACTCCAGCACACGTCATCCGGGATGTGATCTGCCCTCCCATTAAATTGTTACAGATTGTATGGTTTATAAATCGGACCTGGGCTTTCTGGAGAATCTTTTCTACACCTCCTGGATTAAAACAAAACAACAGAAAAATTAGATCATTATGTTCAGAACAACAAGCTCACAGGACTTTCAGTGTAACATGTAACATTAGACTTTATTTGACAAACATTTACTTTTACTGCACAAACAAATCTGTAAAAACAATGTTTTGTGTTTTGTTTTTCTAAATTTTAAAAATATATTGTCACACAGACGGCACAATGTTATTCACACCACAAAGCATTCTGGGTAAATGACAGTAAATAGGTCCTCTGGTGTGAGCTCTATCCAGCTCAAATGTTAATTTTGGACAATTTCTGACATCCGGCAGCTAACGCTAATTATATTAGCTCGGACGCCAACACCACATATTTATCAGTGTGTGTGTGTGTGTGTGTATATA
>JARVJO010000330.1:23096599-23116262 GCA_031762555.1 Cynodonichthys magdalenae | reverse complement strand
ATTCAGTGACACAGTATCGACACGTATTGATGCAGTTTGGTAATGTGTTGAAACGCTTCATGATGCCTCATCGACCCATCACTACATAATACTGCTACATATCATTGTACATACGCATAGCGCTGTATCTACAGGGACAGCGCTGCCTTCCAAGCCAGGACAACGAACAGTGAGCGTTTACCTCAGAGTCCTATTAACTCACGATAGTGGAATGGCGGACATTTTTTAGGCAAAGTGGGCGGTTCGTTCGAACCCCCCGAACCCCCCCTGGCTACGCGCATGTAGCAAAAGGCTAGTGAAAACAAAAATTAGTAAAATGCAAAATATAAGTCAAAAGTATCCAAAACCCTAGTCTAAAGCTAAAAGTAACAAACATTAGCTAAAAGCAAATGTTGCAAGAGACTGGCTAAATGTATCAAATTGTTAGCTAGATAGGAAAAGTACCAAAAGGCTAACTAAAAGCAAAAATCAGCAAAAGCCTAGCTACAAACTGAAATTAATGAAATGCTAAATATCAGTCAAGAATATAAAAAATGATTAAAGCTAAAAGTAGCCAAACATGAGCTAAACGTATCAGATCGCTAGTTAGAAGAGAAAAGTATCACAAGGTAACAAAAATTTAACTTAAAGCTAAAGTGAGCAAAATGGCAGCTAGAGGCTAAATGTTAGCTTAAAGTAGAAAAACACTTGCTAAACATTAGCAGAAATATTGAAGCTAAAGGCAGCGAAAGACTGGCAGCAATCAATAATTAACAAACACTTGAGCAAAAGTTAAAAGCAGAAAATTAGCTTAAAGCTAAAATAGAAATATTAGTTAAAAGCAGCTATAGGCTAGGTAGCTAGAAGCTATTTATAGCAAAGGCTAGGTAACACAAAAAGTAAAAAAATCCTATCTAAAAGCAAAAATTTGTGAAATGCTAAATACAGTATAAGTCAAAAGTATCTGAAATGCAACCTAAAGCTAAAAGTACCAAAAATAGCAAAAGGTTGGCCTGAAGTTCAAATACTTGTTCTGGATTTCCAGCTTTGTTAACGAAAGCAGCTACAGTTTGAAATAAACCCCTTTACCTAAATGACTTTGAAACAGAGTCACACATCAGTTCTGACCATTTCACAAAAAATAAATCTGAAATAATCCTCCACTGTTGGACAAAGACATCATACTGCAGGGATTACACAGCCGCGGGATAAAGAATGATTGTTTAGAGGCAGGAAACATGGAGGGGTTTCAGCTGAGGATGAATTTCTCTCTTAGATTTTTTTCCTTTATTTGAATTATTCATCTGAAACTTGACATGGATGCTGGTTCGGCATGACTGAACTTCCTCTTTTATTTCTTTCGATTCGACAAAAAGTGAAAACTCCAACATCTGACGGACGTTTGTCTGACAGACTAGATGAACAAACATCTTGGATGATGAATAATTCTCAGCTGCCTGTCAGCTCTCAGCTTCCTCTCAGGAGGCTCTGTTACATAATTAAGCAGAAAGCCTCCCTCGTGCCAGCGCTTCGTGTTTATCTCTCTGTCACTCCTTCGAACAAAAAGGCACCGACCTTTATGAACGGTGACAAAAACAAATGTGCAGAAACAAGCAGTGACAGGACTGAAGTGATCCAAATCCAGATTGTTTTAATTAAACGGGAGTCTTGTTTGTAGATAATCAAAAATTAAAAGCTTCAGATTGATGATGGTTGCAACATTTGACCATAGCAGCTTACAAATGTGGGGTTTGAGGGGAAACATCAAACCAGTCACATCTCTGGATTCAAACAATCTCACATTTTGTGCTTAGAAATGATGTTTAAACATGAAAACAGGATGTTGTTTTCTGCAGCCGAATGAGAAGATTAAAAATCAAAGAACAAGATGATCTAAATGTGAAATTAGTTTTGGTGTTATTATTGCAATTCTGTGTTTGTCTTTCAACAACAACCAATATGCCTAACACAGAATTTGGCTCTCAGACTCCAGGTTTACTCATGGTTCCTAGCGTTTCTAAAATGGGAAGCGGAGCTTTCAGTTCTCAGGCTTCTCTCTGATGGAACCAACTTCCAGTTTCTGTCTGTGAGGCTGACACCCTGTCTACTTTTAAGACTAGCACTGAGGCTTTGGCTTTGATAAATCCTATAGTTAGGGCTGATTTGTGTTTCTCAAATTATCATTTAGTTACACCTGGACCTAGAAACAATACCTGGACTATAAAAACAACACCCAAACCAGATAAACTATACCTAAATCCAAGAAAACTACATCTGGACCATAGAAACTACACCTAAACCATAGAAAACTATACCTAAACCAAAGAAAACTACACCTGGACCATGGAAAATTAACCTTAAAGACCTATACCTTAAAGTATAGAAACTATACTTGTGTCATAGAAAATTACAATTGGACCATAGAATACTACACCTGGACTATAGAAAACTACATCTGGATCATACAAACTACATCTAAACCAGAGAAACTATACCTAAACCAAAGAAAACTACATCTGGACCATAGAAACTACACTTGGACTATAGAAACTACACCTAAACCATATAAAACTATTCCTAAAACAAAGAAAACTATATTTGGACTATAGAAACTACACCTAAACCATATAAAACTATACCTAAAACAAAGAAAACTACATTTGGACTATAGAAACTACACCTAAACCATAGAAAACTATAACTAAACCAAAGAAAACTACATCTGGACTATAGAAACTACACCTAAACCATAGAAAACTATACCTAAAACAAAGAAAAATACACCTGGACCATGGAAACTACACCTGGATCATAAAAAAATAACCTTAAACCATGGAAACTATACTTGTGTCATAGAAAACTACAATTGGACCATAGAAACTACACTTGGACTATAGAAACTACATCTAAACCATAGAAACTATACCTAAACTATAGAAAACTACAGATGGACTATAAAAACTACACTTGGACTATGGAAACTATACTTGGACCAAAGAAAACTCCACTATCAGCTACTATAACACCAAATGTCAACTTGATATCTATAAAACTGACCAAGTTCCAACCATTTTTGTTTTAGCTAATTTTGTTGACTCCATAAATCCAATGATTACTTCCTGAGAGTTTTATTAAAATTCATCCAGTAGTTCATGAGATATTTTGCTAAAACCACAGAGATAAAGACTGATTTGGGCAACAACATTATCCCCTCTTGCCTTCGGTGGTGGGCGACAGTAAGTCCGGACCGTACAAAACACTGAGGACCATAAAAGCTTTAAAAACTTTCCAGCAGCGCTGCAGCTTCAAGATAAAGGATTTATGGGACAAAGTAAATTTTGGGAACCGATTACGTCTGTGAACGCCTCTCTGTTTTTCCATCCCGGCTCGTTTTAGCTGTGCGTTTGCTCTCCAATTAATCTCCCCGAAAAATCTCCTCTTCTCTGAGTTTGCCAAAAATAAAAACGTCCTCGAACTGTCGCTTATTTCACACCCCAGTGCAACTGCTAATGGCTTTTTTTTTTTTTTTTTGGTGGCACATCTTGATCAGAAAGAAGGATTTTGGCCAAACAATGAGGCTCCAAAAAGTGGAAGAAGATGCCTTTTCTGTTTCTGCTGCAAGACGCCGTTCCTCTTCTTTTGTTTTTTTGCAGTCCTCGGAGGGAGCCAAGCTGCATTTCTGTGCATCAGAGGCGAACTCCGAGGCTGAACGTGGCATTTCATAAAGCAGAGTACAGCCATGTTGCCACAGCAGATTACAGTGGAGCTGCAGGGAGGACGGAGGAGGAGGGGAGTTGTTTGTGACAGAGCAGGGAAATGGAGAAATGAGATGTAATAAAGCCGACCTCCTCGCAGACCTCCTCTGCTGTTGACCCCGTGTGTCTGGGGGAGTTTATGACCGCTGTCTGAGGGGGGCAAATACGATTGTGCTTTATTGCTCAACAAGCCTCCCCAGCAATAAAACCACCTCTCCTCCTCCTCCTCCTCCCCTGATAGTCATTTGTTCTGAGAGACATTAGCTCCCATCCAGTCTGGATCTCCTCGATCTGCAGCTAAAGGCCAGAATTAGTCAAGTGAATCGAATTCCAATATTGCTCCATGTCACCTCTGCCAAAGGCTAAGATGACTCATAAACTCTCCTCTCCTCGAACAAAAGGCCAAAACAGGGAGAAGATTCAGCTCATTCTTGCAGAAGCTTACCTAAGCATTTGTAAGGCACCACAATGTGAGCATGTCCTTTGCACACCTTCCTCTCCTTCTTGCACCAGTTCTCAATCCGGATCGGATGGTCAGCTTCCACCACATTTGTGATTTGGAGCTCTGGATACATCTGTTGGAAGAAGAGATAAAATCTACATATAAAACAAGGGTTATTGGAGGAGGAAAACAGAACTCTGGGTGCAGATTGGAAACTCCGATGGGTCACTTAAAGCTGTTAGGATCTTGTAAAGAGGGGATGTAAAGAATAGGACATAAACAATATCTTACCTGTTATAGATGGCTTTTGAACCCCCTCAGTTTGGAGGGTTGTAAAATAGTGCTTGTGATAATTATTTTTTTATCTTCTGTTATCAATTCTGCTACTACCAGTGCTAAAACTACAGCTAAGACTACTACTGTTAATGCTAGTTCCGCTAAAGCTAATGCTAATTCTACCAATGTTTATGCTAATACTGCTAATGTTCGCTGTGCTAATTTTAGTAAAGCTAACATTCCTTTAAAGCTAGAATTTTTAATTTTAGATGGTCTTTTGCTACTTTTAACTGTTGTAACATGTATTGCTACTTATAGGTTTTAGCTAGAATTTTTCTTTATTAGTTAGCAGTTTGCTATGTTTAAAATTTGACAATAATTTGCCACTTTCAGCTAGGGTTTTGCTATGTATATCTTTTAGCTTTTAGTCTTACTAAGTTTAGCTTTAGGTTACCATATTGCTTTTAATAGGTATTAAGCTACTTTTATGTTTTAAAATTTTGCCACTTTCGCTAGCATTTTGCTACTTTAAGCTAGCACTTAAATACTTAAATTGTAAATCTTAGCTATTTTTTCCTAAGTTGGCAACTTGCTACTTTTAAGTTCTGATAACTATTTGCTAATTTCAGCTAGTGCTTTGTAAACGTTAACATTTAGCTATTATTTTACTACTTTTATCTTTCAGCTAGCATTTTGCATTTTATTTGCAGTTTGCTACTTTTAGGTTTTAAAGCTTTGCAACTTTCAGCTAGTGTTTTGCTATTTTAAGCTTTAGGCCAGAAATTTGTCAAAGCTAGAACTTTGCTATATTTTAGCTTTTAGCTAACATTTTGCTACTTTTCAGTCTTAGCAAACACGGACAATTTAGTTGGCAAATTATTACTTTTAAGTTT
The DNA here is from genome assembly GCA_031762555.1 of Cynodonichthys magdalenae. NCBI lineage: Eukaryota > Metazoa > Chordata > Actinopteri > Cyprinodontiformes > Rivulidae > Cynodonichthys > Cynodonichthys magdalenae. The sequence goes on along the minus strand of JARVJO010000330.1, from coordinate 23,110,917 downwards.
TGACAACTATTTGTCACTGTCAGATAGCATTTTGCTACTTTTAGCATCTAGCTAGCATTATGATACTTTTAACTTTTAGCTAGCATTTAGCTTTTTAGTTAGCATAATGCACATTTAAGTTTTTTAAAACGTTTTGCCACTTTCAGCCAGTATTTTGCTTCTCTTGGCTAAGAATTGACTAATTTTAGCTTTTAACCACCATTTTGATTTTCAATTAGCAACGTGCTACTTTTAGGTTTTGACCACCTTTTGTCACTTTTAGCTAGCAGTAAGCTATGAATAGTTTCCAGCTCAGTGTCAGCTTTTTTCAGTAAATTAAAAAAAGTCTTGTAAAAAAACAGTATTTCTTCAGATTAGGCTGTTTCTCTATTTAAACTTTATTTCCTATAACTGTCAAAAAGCCATCTATGACAGGTAAGACATTAACTGATAATATTTTCTTAACAGAACCCAACTTCTATCCCTTTAATGTGTCATAATTTATCTTAACCTTAACTTGTTTTTGGCTCTGAAGCATTTTTTAACCAGACACTTTCCCTCACATCTGGACCAATAAGAGGGTTTTAGTGGGTTCCTGTTGAGCAAAGAAGCAGGAACTGATAAAAAAAACCTTATAAAAAGAAGTTATATAAAACCACAACCAGACACAGTTCTTGATGCTCAAAAAAGAAACACAAAAGAAAGGGGAACTACCTCTAATGGTTATAGGAACTGCTAGATCTTGTTTAAAAGCAAGATGGATGTTTTTTTATCTTTGCTTCCTTGGTGGGAAGGATGAACGGAGCTTCAATAAGATCCTTTAATCGGAGCTTTATGCCGACTAGACGCCACCTGCTCAGCTGTGAAAGAGCACGAAAAGTTTGCACTTTTCCCAAAATGCCAACAAAATGTCATCAAGGAAATGGAACTGAAACATTTGAGGAAGTGTGCAGCCTTTTCTCTTTCATGGTAAACCTCACTTGTCTCAGTAAACCAATAAATAAGAGCGAGAACATCCTTAATGTGGAGAAACACTCATAAAACTTTGCAAAATGATCATATTTGTTGGTATTACGACACACCCTGGTTGCTTTATCTACAATACTATATAATTGATTTGAAACAAACTGAAACAGCAGGATAACAACTGCATAAACCTGCATATATGTTGATTATTTTATCATATACAATTCAGTATCATACATTAAATCATATCTTTTTTACTAATAATCTACATCATAAATATAATTCAATCTTCCATCATATCCCGTCTAATTTCATCTTATATAATTTTATATATCATGTGTTGTATAATTTTATCTATACTACGATACAATTCTATTTTATGTTATCATCACAAAGCATTTCATGTATCATATCCTTTTATCATGTCATATTAGAATTTTATCCCCTGCTGTATTTCCTCCGATCTAACTAGTAATTCTATATTCAAAAATGTTCTCATTTTACCTTGAATATCATATTATATATTATGTTTATATCTTATCTCATTTCACCTTACCTACTTTATATCATGTTGGCATATTTTCTCTCATTTTGTTTTATCTTATTTCTTATAGTATAGTATCCTATTTATATCATCTTATAACATATATATATGTTATAAGATGATAAAAATAGGAGTCATATGATATATCAGGTAATGATATATCATTACCTGATATATCATATGACTCATTCACATGAAACATATTGGAATGTAACATTTAACAATTTCATTTTGTATAACATATAATATCTAATCTCATATCTTTTTTGTCATGCCTCATAACATCTCATCTAATATTATATCATATGCTTTTTGCCATAGCATCTAATCTCATCCAATATATCAAATATCATATCTTTTATGTCACATCATAACATCTCATCTAATATCATCTCATATTTTTAATCATAATATTTCGTTTGATCCAATATCAAACATCATCTAATATAATATCTATATCATGACATAACATAAGATGTCTTGTTGTGTATGTTTATGTCACATCATAACATCTCATCTCTAATTTCATGTCAATTTATAGCATGTCATGTTATATTTAACCTCTTATAATACTTTACATTTTATCCATTTCATTTGCCCTATTATATCACATCTACTAAAATCCTAACCTATCAAAATCATATATCTCATCTCATATCTCTTATATCCTCTCATTTCACATCACCTTATATTAAGATGCATTCTGTAAATAAAATCCCTGTTGTACCAAACTAAAGCAGCAGGCCCGATGAGAACAGCCACTCTTGTTGTTAGGCTAAACTGTAATGCTCTCAATAAAGATCTGTGTATTTAAACTTGTAATAAATCATATTCTAATGATGAGTAGTTCCCTCTAAAGTCTGTTCTAATGATGATGACACACTTTGTCACTTCCTTCATGAAGCTGCTTGGATTTCAACACCTCCATGACATGGACAGGATGGTGAGGCGTTCGTGTCGCTGTGACTCACCTCCTGGCAGTACTGCAGCACGCCCTCCTTGGTTCCTACGCAGCTCTGGGTCCCGGACGGGTCGGGCTCCCAGCGGCCCGTCTGAATGTTGACGTGCATGTTGAGTTTCCCACAGAACATGGCCACCTGTGGCTCGGCCACGGCGAACCCGGTGCCGGCGTTGGCAGCCAGCGCCTGCAGAGGCACAAAGGATGAAATGAGAGAAAGAGAAATGAAGGCTGATGCGCTCAGTCGTTGTAAATCCAATAAAAAGCTGTGAAATATTCAGCCTGACAGGCTTGAGTGGGCTCTGCACGCGTCGCTCCATAAGCAGCCCCTTTGTGCTGTGGAGTCAGGCCACATAAAGCACATCCAGCTCATGTGCTGCTGAAGATGACTTTGTGATGGAGCGACGTCAGCGCCGCTCGCTTTAACGGCTGCTGTAAGTCAGAGCGGCGGCGCCCGCGAGACAAATTCAAAAAGTTTTATGTTGATGGAGAAACGAGCAGGGCTGTCATTGAATTTCTGCACAAGCGTGGAGTTTTTAATTTAATTTTTACTGCACAGAGAGTGAATCAAGCTCCAGCAAACAGGATGTTCCTTTTCAGGGCGGAGCTTCACTGTTCTGACCTCCTGGGACTAAAGTCTCTTTACAAAAGGACACGTTTACGCTTCAAGATAAAAATTAACACCGCCTCAAACCACATAAATCTACAAAGACCTTGCATCATTGTCGCCCCGCAGATTTCCCAGTATGTCTTCACTCAGGGTTTGTTCTCTTTTTATTGCTCAACTCCCTTCTGATCTCACCTCGCCATCATTATTTACTGAAATATTCCATCACGCTAACAGGACGGATGAACGTCACATGTCTGGTTGCCTAACTTTTCTTTGACTTCATATAAAAACTGTGGTTAAAAAAATAAACTTGAGATTATCATGAAGGTTTGTTGCATTAAGAAAATAAATCTCAATGCCCCGTGTGGTTTAACAAACCAGTTTTATCTAAATAAATCATAAAGACTTGTGTGTGTCTGTCAACACAAACTGACAGACAATTCAAGATGGCCGCCACACCCAAGGGGACTTAAAACACACAAAAATGAAGACTAGGTGAATTTTGCTGTTCTAAATTTTAAAAGTGTCTGTGACATGAATATCTTTCAAATACAAAAAGTCAAAGAAAACATCTTTATATTTAAGAAACTTAACCCATTTTGAACTTGGCTCAGCTAAAGTGAAACAGGAAGTGACATCAAAGGGGAACTCTTCGAGTAGAAAAACTCCCTGGTCTTTTATTCTGCAACCATTTATTCTAGTCTTCTTCATCTTTGATAGTGACTCAAAATAATCTACAGAAACATCAGATTCTTCTCTACAGTTCGTGTTGTTAGTTGTTGGAGCAACGCTCTGTTTACATGCAAACATTCCCCTTTGACATCACTTTCTGTTACTCAACAACTAATAATCTTGGCAGTGGGATTTTTTATTTTTTTTTGCACTATCTTATCAATGTTATCTTACCAAATATGCGTTCATGTTTATGACAAAAATTTAATGTCACAGGCCCTTTAAGAGTCATGACTCATTGTGCCCAAATCTTTGCTTTAATTTTTGGAGTTCATCCAAAACTCCAGAGAGCCTCCAGACAGGAAGTGGAACAGAACTGATCCTCTCTTTATTTTCTGAACGTCATCAGGCTGACAAAACTGGCTTTCAGACAAACAGAAAGAAAGAGAGAGACATCACAGAAGCGAGAGAGGACGGTTGGACAGACAGCAGACGGATGTGTCCCCCTGCAGCTCGGAGCGACGGACAAAGAACTCCGCCTGATTCTGTGCCGACTCACCGGCTGACAAAAGCTGCAGAACAGAGCGGAGCGAGAGGACAAAACAAGTGCTGTGTAATCAGCGGTTGGCTATGGAGTGTGATGAGCAGGCGCGCGCGTGCACACATAGACACACACTGAATTCAGCTACAAGCTTGTAATCATAAAAAAGTGAATATATGCACACACAGGCCTGAGTAAAGCAATCAGTTTAGTTTGAGGGGTAGAACAACAAACCCCCCCACCCCACCCGCCTGTCCTCCGTAGATTTTTATGTCGTTCAAGTGCAAACAGGGATTTTATTTCTGCTCCGGCTAAATGGGAGTTCAGAACAAACACGGCAATTAGAAGGGCCCCAATTAAGCTGCACATAAACAGTTCTGTTTGCTCTCCTCTCCCGTGTTTCCGTTCACACGAGGGGCAGCGTGGGGGGTGGTGGGGGCAGTTTTAACAGAGATGAAGGTGGCAGCAACAGGTTTTAGGCTGTTCCAACAACAAAAATAGGATGTTTTCAACTTTTCTGGTGCAACTATGTCTTGTGTTGGTTTAAAAGATAAAACAAAATTATGCTGCTATAATGATTTGAAACAAGCAATATCTTACCTGTTGCAGTTAATTCTTTGAATGACCTCAGTTCTTGATTACTTTGTAAAGAGTACCTTTAAGGTGCATTCCAGTGCTATAACCGATTAAAGTTTAATTCTAAAATGAGTCAACCTGGTGACCCATTACACCAAAACTGAGAATTAGGTCAAATTTGGTTAAATGACTGAAGAAAATTTTTCTGATTCCTGCTTTTTAAGCTACATTTTGATACCCAGATCATCCTGATATTATGAGCAATTCCAGAGATATGCCTTGATTTTTCTTCCTAATCATGACAAATTATTAATATTTGGTCTGAATCCTATTTTTACGTTATTATAATGAGGATTTTTCTATGTTATTTTAAAAGTAAAACTTCAAACAACGTTTGGATTTTAAGATTTCCGAGCTGGAAGGAAAAAAAGCTTTGCTAGCTTGCAGGGAAACTATAAAAAAAATGCTGTTTTTTGTAGCTACGGCTCAAAAAAGGGCTTAAAAATTGTTTTTATTATCATATTTCAGATATTTATTTAAATAACCAGAAGAAAAGGTATGTATTTGTTATATTTTGACTTAATCCTCAGTTCAATGATGGGTCACGTTTTGTCTAAAGGAAAAGAAAAGTCAGATTTTATCTCATCTCTCTCACTGTTGCCCAGACACACACAAAACACTTTATGTAAAATTTATTGCCACACCTGACAATCGAGCCTCCTCACCTCTCGTTTCTGACTCACACAGATGTAATCTCATGTGTGAGTGTGAACACCTGCTGCTGTGTGGAGGATTATTAGGATGGGGGCGTGGGGGGTGACAGAGCGGGAGGGGATGCTGTCGTCGTCGGAGCTCCCAGGAAAAACTGGGTAAACAGCAACAAGCCGACAGCAGACTTTTAACGCCTTTCACTGCACGCCGGCATGCCGCCATCAAAAACACGTTTTATTGGGCTCGGCTGAACGTGGCCACAAACGAGCCGAGACACGCTCGTTGTGAAATAGGGATCTGATGAAAACACTCGATTTTATTCCTGCGAGGGATAAATCTGTTTGAGTCAAAAGACAAATGAGTCGGTTTTTGAACGAGGTGATGGAGCTGATTGAGGTGGAGCTGCAGACAGATGGACCAATCAGAACCTTTTCAGACAAAACAAGAGAAGCTCAAAGGCAGAGATGGAGGAGGAAACGGTCTGAGACAGAGTGAGGAGCCAATATTTAGTTTTCAAGAGAACATTTTGTATCGGGACATTGTCCAACGAAGACAAAATGCAACCAAGTTCCCCTCTAACAACAACGAGAACCAGTCCTCTGAAGCCAGAGTTTGAAGTGAACAAAACTCTGAACTTCCAATTTGTTTGCTAAGAAAAGCAACTCCTGATAAGACTGGAGCATTCCTTTGAAGCTTGTCTGGTAAATAATTATTTAATCCCACAGTTAAAGAACAATCCCAACGTTCTGTGGAAAATCTTTCCAAATGTGGAACAATCATCAGATTGGACGGATGTTCTTTAAGCTGCTGACTCCACATCCACATGGTAACTGTTCATTTAAATCTTGGTTCTTTTTACATTTTTTGTACAGTTCATACATCAAACTGTAGGTTTTGTCAGTCTAAGCTGTCATATTCAGGTTTTAAAGAAACTGATGTTTGTTGGAATTTCAGACAATTTTTTTAGAGATTTACGAGTTTAACTTGTTTTTGGTCGTTGTTTTAATCGTTATATTGCCATCAGCTTGCTAAAAATACCACACAGATCTAAGAATAAAAGTCTGATTCTTCAGGACAATTTCTGCTTTTGCTTCGAGGGTAAAATAAATGAGTTGCCCACAGCGGGGATGAAAAAAAAAAAAAAACACGACAAATCCCGCAAACTTCAACAGAACCAAATTGGGGCTTTACCGTGATGGATAATTTACCCCGGGCAGTTTTCAGCTCTGTGGCAGAGATGTTTCTCTGCTAAATGTGAGGAAGTGAAGCCTATGCTGACTGCATGCAAATTAAAATAAAAAGAAACAAACAACTGATTCAGACGTTGAGAGAAAAAAAATAAGGTATTTTTTTCTTTAATGAGGCCATCATGTGGATGAAATCCCAGAGAGGCTAAATCAGTCTGTGTGTGTTTGTGTGGTCTCAGGTTGACCGCCGAGTGCAAAATGATCCTCAGTGTGAACCCAGGACACACACTGAGAGGATAATGAGGACGGGATATGAATACATCAGAACCATGATGCTTAACAGGACCGGGTTTCAGCCCTAGTGATCAGCACAAGCACACAGGTGGTGACTAATAAAGGGCTGATACTTCTGACACACTTTCTGCTCGCAAAGCAGACAAAAACAGCAACCAGCTCCGGTGTCGTCTGGTCTATAAACCTCCGCAGGTCTCGTTCCGCCGTGGCAACAGGTCTAAATTTGGCAGAGGAACGGTGAAGACGCGCCGAAACAAGGCGGTGGCCCGGATCGGTGGGTTCCCGGCATGCTTGGAGCGCATGTGACTCTGCAAAGAAATACCAGGCATCGATAATCCTACTAATCCTTTCCTGTGCTGACCTAATGCTTAAACAAGATGTAGCTGTGAGGAAGCAGGAAGAAAGACACATTTATCACACGAAGACTTAAGGGTCAGGCGTTTGTTGAGGCAAAGTGAACAACTTCTGTCTGAACTTAGTCTCTAACATTGTCTTATGTTGACAAAGCTGTGGTTGTTTTGGTCAACCCTTCCAAATAAAATAAGATGTGATCTTATAATGTGTTGTGACATATGATGATCGGAGTATGTGTTGTGGATGACTCTCAGCTACTACCCCATTAAATTTTAGCTGAATTTCTGCAAAATTGCCATTTTGCACCGAAAAAAGGAAGATGTGGTAGATGGTACAAGATGGATTATGACCTAGATAGATGGGTTGGATGGGATAGTTTGTAGTAAATTGGGTAGATGGATTGATTAGAGAAGATTTGGTAAATGGGGGTAGATTGTAGGAATTAGGTAGCTTGTGTAGATTGTAGTAAAATGGGTAGATGGAGGTAGATGGATAGATTGGAGAAGACTGGGTAAATTGTAGTAGATTATAACAGATAGAATAGACTGGGTAGATGGGATAGATGAGGGTAAATGGGGTAGATGGTACTAGATTAGGTGCATTGGTAAAGATTAGGTGGACAGGGTAGACTGTTATAGATTAGGTAGATTGTAGTAGATGGGGTAGATGAGGATAGATGGTACTAGATGAGGTGGATTGGATAGAATGGGTAGATTGTGGGAGGGTACATTAAAGTAGATGACGTAGTAGTAGATATGATTGTAGTATATATAGTAGATTGTTGTAGATAGTACTGGATGGTGGAACTAGGATAGATTGGGTAGACTGTAGTATATTTTTAGATTGTTGTGAATATGGTAGATTGTAGTACATTTTTTAGATTATTCTAGATGGGGTAGATTGCAGTATATGGTACTAGATGTGGTGGATGGGGGTATATTGGGAAATGGGGGTAACATGGCTTCTCTTCTGATTACAGCAAACAAACTTGAACGACTTGTTCAAACGGCATGTCACTATGGAAACCATCTACAAAAGCATCCCATCTATTCACGCTGAGTAAAATTGAAGCTGCGGAGGAACGAGAGATGGAAGAGGGAAAAAAAGGGGGAAGATTGAAACAGATTGAGGAAGAGGAACAGGAAGGTGTGGGGTGAGGAGGATGAAAGACAGGGGGAATAGATCATCAGGAGCCCCCAGCAACAGAGCGAGAGGAGAGGTTTGAAAAAAAAAAAAAGACCAGAAATAACAAATAAAATCAAGAAGGAAATGAGGTCACAGTTATGAGAAAGTGGCAGTGAATGAAGAGACTCAGATTTGCTATGTCCTTGTATAAAAACAGGAAAATGACCACACACATTCTTTCGAACACACACACAGACAGCAGACATACAGTACACAAAGCCACGTTTGTGCTCGGCAGACAACAAAACAAGAGCATTGCCATGGCAGAGTCCATCACCGTGTTCAGAATCTGACTCCTTTGACAAACAAACGGCACTGACTGCTCCAAAGAAATATTCAGTTTGAAGAATCCTGATCACCAAATAAAAATAAAGGCATTCCATAAAGGAATGCATATCACCCACTGCCTTTAAAGCCAGAGTTTTACACCAAGATCATCTTGTGACTTTAAGTTCTAATAACTTCATACGCAGTCTCACACAACTTCCCAAGATGTTGCGATTGACTCTCTGCTCCTACCGCACCAATTCATTATCTGTGAAACAAACTGAGTTAAATCCATGTTTGTGTTGATTAATGTTAGTTAACTGTGGCAGCAAACAGCTGACACTAAAGAGGTAATGTCAAACTTTAAACAAAGATTTTGTTAAATTTGGTAGCCATTACAATCCGTGCTGTGAATCAGTCTGCACAGCTAACCAAAAAGTTAGCTTTGAAAACACATAGCCCGCTAACAATATAGCTTCACTAGCGCTAAAACGCTAAGCAGGTAAAAAGGTTAGCAGAAGGAAACACTGACAGCTAATTGCTAATCACTTAGACAACTGTCACTTAGTCTGAGTCACATCTTTGTCTCCTTCAAGCTGAAGACTGGTGGGACAGACATAAACCTGTAAGTTAGTTAGCTGTTAGCGGACTTAATATTGGCAAAATTGAAATTAGAGGAAAGCTAATTGGCTAAAAGTTTTCAAAGTTAGTGAAAAAGCTAATCCGACAAATTAAAAAAATAGTTCCGCTACTAGCTGTTGGCTGATTAACGTAAACGTGTCTGTCTCAGCTACTACCTTTCAAACTACAGGTCAATAGGTATAAAAATGGCTTTGTTGCAGTCATTTGTGTGTTTATCCAGTCAGGCGGCTGTGGCAGCCATCTTGAATTGAACTGATGGTTATAGGTTGTAGACAAATATTCAGTGGTTATTTCCTGAAAAATTGCATGTCCATGCAGTGGTTTATGAGATATTTTACTAAAAGACAACGGATTGGAACAAATTTAGCCATTTCTTTAAAATAAAATAGATGATCAAAAAAGAGCTTGTTTATGTCAGAATGGGAGTTCATCCACTAACTTCAGATGATCAAAAACCACTGGCTGCAACATTTCACCTCAGTTTTTAGCATTTCCTCAGTGATGTGGCTTTTTCAGCTTTTTTGTGGTGAACGTAAAAGTGAAGCTGCTGTTAAAACCTGAAACCTTGCCGTCTTTCCACCTTGTCTTGTCTCATTTAGCTTTCACAGTAAACTGATTTTCCATGCCTTTTTCTTCCAGGATCACCCGTCGCCGCTCTCATCGCCGCGATCCGAGCTCCAGACTCCTCGTTACTGTTGCTCAGTAATTATCCTTGCATGTTATTTTAAGAGCCGACTAAAAACCTGTAAATGTAAATATAGGGAAGTGGAGCGATTCTGGGCCGAGAGAGAAGAAAAATGCTGTTAATTAGAGCAAAGTGCATCTTTTTTTTTTCTTCCCCCTGCAGCTTGTTGAGCTCTGAGAAGCTATTTTAACGACGTCTTGTTTTACAGCCTGACCGGTACTAGTTCATTCAGAGAGAAATAAACACTTGAAATAAAAAAGGAGATACTTTTTATCAAGCGGTATAATCCTAAGTAGTCATATTTATTTTAAAGGAAGTCTACATAAGTATCAGCTTAGATGCTTTATTCTTTTTAAAATGCAAAGTCGGATCAGCGATGTGGTATTTTACTCTTTTTTGTGTCATATTTAGGTATTCAGATGATTCAATGTGCGATGGTTCGCCGTCAGAGTGTTTTCACTCTGTGAGTAACCTCATTTCACTGTGGGTGGTACAAGAGCTGCTGAAATCTGTGTCATTCAGAAGCAGAAAAGGAGTTTAGGTTTAAAAAAACAAAGCTGATAAAACTGAGTATTTTAATACTACATAAAGGGATCAATGTATTATGTCTTATATTGTTATATATCAATAAAATGATATTAAAATGTTTAATTGAGTGGTTTATTTGAACCATTTTTATTACACTACTGTAGGGTTACTAAATAAATCAAAAACCATAAAAGGCCTACAGAGAATCAGCTTTAGTTCAAATAAGGTCTTTGAAATTTTGTTGTGTTCTTTACCTTGTTTTACTTGTGTATTTTACGCTTTTATCTAGGTATATATGTTAAAGAGTGTATTTGGGTTATGTTTACATATATTTTTTTAAGATAAGGTACTTTGTAAGTTATACCTATAAAAGCTGCTGTACATCCACCTCCTCCTCTGTCATCCTCAACACTGGTGTTCCTCAGGGCTGTGTCCTCTGTCCCTTACCTTGAACCCTACTATCATCAAAAAAGTCTAGCAGCATCTCAAGTTTCTGCGAATGTTGAGGAGGAAAAAATTCCCCACAGCTCTGCTGAAGAACGTTTACTGCTGCATCACGGTGAGTCCTGCGGGACTGAGTACACAGCCCTGAGGAACACCAGAGACGACAGAGGAGGAGGTAGATATACAGCACCTTTCATTTTTACTGCATTTTAAAATTACTTTTATTTGGAAAAGGAAAAAACTAAGAACTATACAGAGTTTTATTTATTTAAATGGATTTGTTTTGATAAGAGATATTTTCGGTACAAACTCGCACCAACTGACTCAAAAAGTTTATTCAACAGACTTCTGGACAAAACCAACCTTTTATCAGTTTGTTGTTTTGATCATCAACTCATCAGTTAAGGTCTTTGTCAGAGACTCTTCCTAAAGATATGTTTCAGTTCCAAAACACAGAGAAATCAAAGAACCCATTAACCTGTAGCAAGGCTTTAAATTCGAATGCACAAAAATCAGGTTCAAGAGCTTCAAACTACGGCAGGACAAAGGTTTTTTTTTTTTTAACAGCCTTTCCTATGAATGTGTTTTGTCAGACAAGAAGAGTCGTGTCCGTTTTCTTCCCTCGGCTGTTATTTCTCTGAACAAACAGAAACATGGAGCTGCTGCTCGTCGAACATCAGGATGTGTCTGCTGCATCCTGGGCTTCATGATTCTGTCATACTGACAGCAGGAGCTGGGGAAGCAGAACCGAGCTAGGTGAGGGGTTGGTTTCACACAGGATGTGTTACTCTCCCTCACCTCTCAGGCTCAATCACACACGGCCCTCAGGGTCATTCACAGCAATCATTCCGTTATATTTAGTTTCGCAGCACTTCCTGGTTAGATTGGTTTCTTTCTGGCGGAGCGGCGATGAAGAGGAATGAAGGAATAAAAAGTTAATCTGGTTTGTTTCTTCACAGCAGTTTGAACATGCTGACAAATGTAGGCCACAGAGAGGTGGGTATCACAGTGTTTCCTTAACATCCATCCAGTTCATGAGATATTTTGCTAACAATTTGGTCAAAATAGTGAATGTAAATAGCAAAAAGAAACAAAAACCGTTTAAAAGTTGTTATTGCTTCATGTTTGTGATTCTCACCAAGGAGGATATTTAATAGGCTGATTAGGATCAGACATCTGATTCAAGTGTGTGTGTGTGTGTGTGTGTGTGTGTTTGTGTTAAAGTCAGTCAACAGAGAAATCACTGCTGAGTGTTTCTGCAGCAATAAAGAGATAATTAGCCTGAGAGCCGCAGCTCAATGCTCCGTAAAACCAAACAGGTGCAGAGGAGGTAATTATTTTATGGTTTTTGCACCAATGAACGATTTCTGATGTTTACGATGATTTCTGCAGCTTATAATAATTTCTGCTGTTTATAATCAACTGAAGAGTAAAGAAAATATATTGAAGCGGTTTATAAAAAGACAAAAAGTTTGTCAATAAATTATTATCACAGGTTCATTTGTTTCAACATCACCTGCTGAAACAGCATTTTCTGCAAACATGTAACAGCTGCTATAAGCTCAAACTGACAAATCTGTAGCTAAAAGCTAAGCTAAAATGAGTAAAACCAGAGCTAAAGGATGTCAGCATGACCTTAAAATAAAGCTAAACAAAGTATAAAAAAACAAAAATTGAGCAAGAAGTTTTGTTTTATACCGAAGCTTAAAGTCAAAATTAGCAAAACTAGCAAAACTTAGCATAAATGTAGCTAAAAACTAAATTCATTAAATAAATTAAAAGCTGAAAATTAAAAAAACAAACAAACAATTGTTAAGAGTCAAATGAACCAAAACCTTAGCTAAAAGCTAAAATTAGCTAAACCATAACTAAAAGCAAACAATAAACCAAAGAGTAGATAACAAGCTAAAACAACCAAACCTTAGCTAAAAGCTACAATTGCCAAAAAAGTAGTTGAAATTTAAAAAGATAGCAAAACAGCAGCTAAAAGCTAAAAATAGCAAAACACCAGCTTTAAGCAAAAATTGTTAAAACAACAGCTAAAACCTATATGAAACAAAACCTTAGAGAAAAGTTTAAATTAGAAAAACAGTAACTGAAAGCTAAACTTTGAAAACCAAGTTAAAAAGATCAAAACTGTAGCTAAAAACCAAAAAATGAGTAGCTAAAAGCCTAAAACAACAATAAGCAAAAATAGCAGCTTAAAGCTAAAAAGTAGCTACTTTTTATTTTTCCATTACTGTTTAGCTAAACCTCATATTAGCAAAAGAACAGCTAAAAGCAAAAAGGTGCAAAATTAACCAAATTATAAAATTAGTTTATCTACAAATTGACAAGCAAAACAACAGCTAAAAGCAAACTAGAACAAAGTTAAAGTTTAAAGCTGCAATTAACATAACAGTAAGTAAATTCTAAATGTAGCAAAAGAATAGAAAACTAGCAAAACCATAGCTAGAAGATAATATTAGAATAATATTAGACAGTAGATAAAAAAACAATGTCTAATATTTAAAGCCTATTTTTTGATTCTGAGGGAGGTAAAGTTTGGTGTGGTAGTAGCTGAGAGTCATTACCAACAAGCCCAGAGATGACAGATCTTTCTTTAAAACTGACAGGTAGCAGGTGATATGCATTCTTACAGAGTTGTTTGTTTTGACTCCTGCAGAGTAACAAATAAAGTAAATAAAATAAAACAGCTTTGGCTGATTACTTCCCTCCATTTTACAGTGATGTCACAGTCTGATCTCCTTTCCTGCTGTCAGAACATCGTCATCATCAGCCTCTCCTCCTCTACATCCGCTAAAAGATCCCAGCCTGACCCCCCCTCATGCTTTTCCTGTGTTTTTATTCCTTCATACAAACCCATTTCCTGTCCCCCTCAGCTGTCTCACTACATTTACCTCCGCACCTGCCACGCTCTGATCCACGTGGCCCTGCAACCCTCTCAGCCCCGTCGATCCAGGCTTAGGATCCACGTGGTGCAGGGCACATTACAACCCTGACATCACCGAGCTGAATGTTTGCAACAGAAACAGCCGAAACTAAGAGCCTCGCCTTCAAAACAAACAACGTTTTTCAGCCTCGACTTGATTCTGTGATAAGGGCGGCTGTGGCGGAGTGGTTAGGGGAGTCGTCCTGGAACCGGAAGGTCACTGGTTCGATCCCCCGTTCCAGC
>JARVJO010000330.1:23054371-23067881 GCA_031762555.1 Cynodonichthys magdalenae | reverse complement strand
CCCTCCCTGATTATCTGAGAGCTCCGCAATCATTGGCTGACTTTAAAAAAGGCTTAAAGACTTTTCTTTTCAATCAAACCTATTCTGCCTCTGCATGATTTTACCACCGATTTTAGTTTTTTTTTTCCGTAGCACTTTGAGATTTTTGTTAATGAAAAGTGCATTACAAATTTAATTAATTATTATAATTATTATTATTATTATTACAGAAGGTCAAGCTAACAGCTGAGTCCTGCTAACAGCTACAAAGAGTCAGGCTAACAGCTACAGAGAGTCAAGCTAACTGATACAGGTATAGTCAAGATAACAACTACAGGGAGAGTCAAGCTAACAACTACAGATAATTAAGCTAAAAGCTACAACGTGGGAAACTAATGGCTAAAGGGAATCAGGCTACAGGGCCTATCAATAATTTGTTAATTTTTTTACATGGTAGCAATTTGCATTACTCCCATATGGAAATTTCTTTCTGATTCTCAAAACTGACACTGTTCTGTCTACTGCAGGTAAGATACTCACCATTCAAAAGTATTTACCCCAACCCATCTTGAAAAACAAAAAAACAGGGAACTATCCCCATAGAACTTGTTGACAAGGCTCCATGCTTCATTGTTGAAGTTTGTTTTTAGTGACTTTCCTCTAAATCTTTCTTTAAACAAATCTCCCACATCACAAGTTTATTTTAAACAAAGCTAAAACAAACAAAGACTGTTATTGTTAGTTTTTGCACAAAAAAATTAAAATATACACAAAACCTCAAAAACCTTGGACTGTGTTGTCATACTTTGTGTTATTTATCATGTAGGATAAGGTGTATCAGTGCAGAGTACATGTTATTGTATGTAAGTGTGTGTGTGTATGCATGGTTTCTGAAGAATGAGTGGGGAGGGGGAGGTTATATCTTGGTCATGCTGACTGAGTTTTATAAGCTGTGGCTAACCCCACTCCCCACAGCTGACTGAATATTAAATAAACAGAGCCAAGTGGCTGAATTCAGCAGAGTGAGTGTTCAAGCTGGAGAAGCACTATTTCACCAGCGCCGGGGCCTCCCCTCACGGGGCCCCCACATCAGCCTGTCTTATTTTTGGCAGCTGCTGTGGAGAGAGGCAGGCTTTAGGATGGCGTGTTGGATGTAGTGTTCAAGCGGAAGGCAGGGGGAGTCATCTGAGGAGGAGGAGGCAGATGGAAGTTGGACACGGCAAAGGAAAAAGAAAACTGGAGGCATTTGTCAGTTGATGTAATTTACAACCGAGTGCTGCTGGACTGTACTGACTGAGGTTTTTTTTTTTTTTTTTGCCGTTTTGATTTAAGCAAAATAAATGTTTTTTTCTGAGCTTGGAATCAAAGAAGTTTGTCAAATCATTATGCTGAAGTTCAAACTGATGTTCATTTTTAATGGGTTATAAGATAAATTACAATAATTGTTTTTCTGTTGTTTTTGATGGTTTAGATATAAACAACGAAAATGAACACTGAATAACAACAAATCAACAACCTTTTCCAACTTGACTAATGTCAAATAGGCTACTTATTTCTTTAAAAAAAAAAAAAAAAACGAGTAATTATTGGTAGGCTATTACTGATGGCATAATTTCAGCTTATAACATTTAACTGCTACTAGGGAGTTCAGCTAACAGCTTCTGAGTGTTGTGCTAACAGCTACAGAGAGTTGAGGTAACACTTATTGAGTGTCTTGACTTGATAAACATCTACTGGGAGGTAAGCTAACAGCTTCTGGGTGTCTAGCTAACCACTACAGAAACATTTTCTATATACATTATTTCTTTTACTTATCTGTGGTGGAGGGGGCATTCTGGTGATCTACTGGAACCGCTGGAACTACTACCTTGGCTGAGCTTAATCTTTTCAATCAAAAGGAGCAGCAGCTCCATTTTGAGTTTTCCCTGAAGAATAGCAGCCCCTCCTTTTACTCTCTCAGGTTCCGGCGGGACTGGTGCTATTCCGTGCTGACCAGTTAGCTTTTGCTAAATATAATGCTAAATCTGTTAACAGACTGTTTACATCACTTTGTGCCATTCGTTTACTTGCCAGTTCAACTATTTGTGGTTTTTATTGTGTTTAGTGGACATTTTTAGCCAAGACTCTGAAGTTTCTGTGGATATCACTGAGTTAGCTTTTATCAGTTAGCATTAGCTTCCACTATGTTCTTATCTATTTAATGGCTTAACATTTGTGAAGCTTATTATTTTTAGTTAGTGGACTGGCAGATAGCGAAGTTAAGTTTCTTGTTAACTGTTCTCACCAGTGGGAAATGCATTGTGGTCTGTGACATTCTCATGGTATATGTTATGGTTACTAAATAAACTGTATACTATTATATAGACGCTTAATTTTTTAGATATATTTTGGAATATTTAGTGGTTAAAATTATCTGTAGGTAGCAAATTTGATATGCACCTAAGATCAACATATTTAGTACTTAGACTTCTACTATAATACAGTGCCGCAGTGCAAGAAAAATTAAGTTTTAATAATTCCATATTTTTAAAATTGTTCATCTGCAATCTTCGTTGCAGAGAATTTCTATGATCTATTTACACTCATTCATCTCACAGACTAGCAACAGATACTCCCACAAATTGAACCATAACTGTTTGCGCCAAGCAAAAATGGTGGTATCCACGGAACAGGGTTGGAACCTTTTGGCCTTCTTCACCCTCAATACAAGAATCTTTGTGTAAGAGAGTCAAGAATAAACAAAAGCCAAGCTCGTTTCCACAAAATGAAAAAAAAAAAGAACACAAGAGTTTTGATTTCAACAACTTTGTCATTTTTTCTTCAAAATGGCAATTACTTAATCAGGTTACTCTTTACACACCTGTGCTTTCCAACCCACACACTCGTACTTTCAGGAAACCAAAACCGACCATCACAGACTGAGAGTTCACCCGTTCCAGACAAGAGTTGAAACTAATTTGATATTATGCTCCTGTTTGATACGGTTCCCCCCCACACTTGAACACTATCGAGTCACACGCCAGCATCTGGGCGGGTTGTGGATGGAGCGAGGCCTCCCACGCCCCGCTCCGTAAACACAGCTGTCATTCTTGTGTTTGCCGTCAACGTCTCCTCCATGTTTCGTTCGGGCCGAGCGGGGAAAGGTTGTCTCGCTTGCTGATGAGGCGGGGGAAGAGATATTTGTGTTTACGAAGCAGCTTTCTGCACGGTGCTGTTAAACGTCAGCCGTCCCTACGCTCCCAAACAAAACACGGCGACAGAGTTCGGCTAATTGAAGCCAGCGCCTGCGTTTTTTCTGATGAATCGTTGTCCTTCTCACATCCCTCCCACACCGAGCTCCAGACCTCCCACAGAACATTACTGACTTAGAGGGCTGTTTAGGAAACGCCGTTTCGTCTTCGTCCCAGGAGCGCAGCTCGTTGGTTCTCAAAGGGTGAATGGAGCAGAGAGTTTCTGACAAAGACAGACAGAGTGTGTGTGGTGGACGATGGAAGGGAACAGTCAGACGAGTTTGAGGACTCTGCTTTCCTCTCCTCTCCTGCCAGCCCCACGCAGGTCGGCGTTCCCCCTCGTTCTCCCTGTGTGGTCCGGAGCTCCGAGTCATTCCCAAACAATCGGCATTAATCCAGGGAGCGAGGGGGGGGCTGGAGCACAGCTCTGCCAGAGCACCCTCAGCCTGGGGGCCTGCACTGACGCACGCTACACAACACCCTCTGAACACACAAAGACACGCACCGATGGTCTCCCTTTCCTTTGATCCGGCTCGGTGAAGACGTGTGCTGCAGAAACAGCAGCTTCCGACTTTCATCAAACTTCAGCCCCAGATGCTATCACACTCAGGTTTTACCGTAACAATAATAATAAAAATAACTTTATTAGCACCATTAGCTGTTTCTAAACAAAGTTTCCAGTTCATTTCAAGCTGCCATTTTAGTCGTAAATATGGCTGTTTTGGCTAAATGGCTCTAACTTTACTCACTATTTATCACCTCAAAAGGTTTTGTAAGGATACAGAGTGGCTTTCCAGTTAATTCCATTCATTCATTTTCTTTTCCAGCAACGAGGAGCACTGTTGGACTTGTCTCCAGTCCATCACAGAGACACATGGAGACGAACAACCATCCATCCACTCATTCAAACCCAGTGTCACCAATAAAACCAACAGGGTTTGGTCTGTGGGAGGAAACCGGAGAACCCGAAAAAAACAGGTGAAACTGTAACCTTTTCACTGTGAGGTGACAGCACAAACCACCTCACCATTGTGCTGCTCTACAATCAATTTAGTTCTAATTAGTTCAGTTTAACTCGGTAGTGATGTGTGGATCGATACTGAAATATCACTACCAGAACTTAATGCTCTAGAAATGATACTAAAATCAAAAATTGGTCGCCATGTGTAAAATAACATTTTCAAAAACATCATTAATGCATTTTCATTATTTAGCTCACTTTCTGAGTGTAAAATGCTACTTAAAAAATTGTTCACTAACATTTTGTTGGTTATCTCACTGGTCTTACATCTTGCTAATTTTTTTTACTAAATGTTAAATCCTAAATCTAAATGTGTAAATCTAAAAGTAAGAGTGAAATATAAATGTTGTGTCTAATAGTCAAAGATTACACCTAAGAATTTTGGAATGAAATGCAGCCTTTTTTTGTTGGTGCGCAGCTTTTGTTTTGATGCCAACATCCTGCAACAAAAGCAACTGCTAACACAGCTAATGCTGCTAACAATGCTGACACTGCTACTGCTAACGCTTCCCTACAAGACATCAAATTTGCAGTTGCAGCCAGTGTTCGAGCCGCAATTCAAACTGCCAGACCACAAGTACCATCCGTGTCGTATATATGTTGTATTGTATGTAAATGTTGTGGTTTAGGTTTAAGTATTTCAGAATGGAACACAGCCTTTTCTATTGGTGTGCAACTTTTGTTATGACATCATCATCCTGCAACAAAAGCAACCTCTACACTGCTAACTTATCCAACGATGATGACACTGCTTATGCCGCTAACACCGCTAACTCTGCTAACTTTGCTAACTCTGCTAATAGGACCATAGTACCATCCATATTGTTTTGAAAGAACACATTTTTAATTTAAAATTTGAATGCCATCTTCAGCAGAGTTAGCAGCATTAGCATTTGCGTTTATCGCAGGACGATAACGTCACAACAAAAGTCACACACCAACAGCAAAGCCTGTGTTGTATTCTGAAATTCTTAAATTAAACTTTTAACAGCTGCAACATTATGATTTCACTTTTGCTCACATTCTAATTTTTATTTGCTGTTCAAACACATCTCTGTACTTGTTTCACATTAAATTTGTCTTGCATTCAAAAAATTTATGCCAAGCTGATATTAACATCTTAAAGTTTCGAGGGGCAGAAAAGCTCATTGCAAATTGTGTTTGTTTTCCTTATATTTCTGAGTGGTTCATCCAGCATCTTCACATCAACCAGTTTTTAAATGAGCTTTTTCTTTTACGGCATGTTGGTTTTACCATCTAAGGTTGGCTGCACACTCCTGGATCTTAACTCTCATGGCGTGCAGCTGCACAGAGCGATATTCCAGAATCACTGCAATCAGCCTCGGTTCTAATTCGGGCGTTTACCCAACCTTTTACACATTCATCAGTTTTATGCGAGGGTTAGACAACCATGATAAATGGGAGCTTTTGTGACCCCAGAACTCGTCTCACCGGGTACTGAACTGGGCCCCCCCTCCTGCCTAATTACCAGGTCCGACCAACCATTAGTCAGCCGGTTCAGACTGACCTTGACATTGCATCCGGTACCCAAACCTCACCCCACTGAGCTCTTCATCTCACAGGACCGAAGGTGAGTCTGCTGCTGGGACTGGACTGGATAGAGCTGAAGGGGAGGGACCAGGTCACTAACTCCCTTACGGCTATTACTATAATTACAGTTGGCGTTGTTAATTGTTTTTTTTTTTAGGACTTATTAAGTTGGTGGTTTTGGGGGCTGCTGGGACATAATTAGGGAGGCAGGAGGAGGCGAGTTGGGTCGAGCAGGGAGAAGGAAGCAGGCGATGGAGTTTGGGATTGAATTGTCAGTCCAAGTTATGATTAGGAGGCACAGATGCGGCCATGTGAGAAATGAATTTCACGCCTGTTGAGTCTGTGATTTCTCCTGGAATGTGGGGGTTTGCCGCTCCTCAGAGCAGGAAAATAAAAACTAAGGCGGAAATAGACGTAAATAAGAAGTCACCGACACGCAGACAGGTGTGGGCCAGATCTGGTGTCAAGCTGGTTCTGCTGGCAAGGCAAGTGGTTTGTCAACCAGATGTGGGCAAGGTCTGGCAATGATGGCTCAGTTTTTAAAATGGCATGCAACAACTGGCCTATTGGGGTTTGGTTTCAGTAGCCAAAATCTGTCAATGCCACAGATGGCCCAGTTGTGGTTTGGTTAACAAGGCCTAAATCTGTCAGTGCCCCAATCGGCCTAGATGTGGTTTGGTTTATGTGTCTCAAATCTGTCAATGCCACAACTGGCTCTGTTTTGGTTTGGTTTCTGTGTCCAAAATCTGTCAGTGTTACAACTGGCTGAATTGTGGCTTATGTGACATACCGCAACTGGTCCTGTTGTTGTTGGTGTATATGGTGCTGGACCACCTCTGGCAAACCACATCTGGACCATCAGATTTGTGGTATCTGAGCCAGGCCAAACAAATTTTGCTATGTGGGCTGGTTCTGGATTAAAACTACCAATATTTATAATGTCTGTCTACTAAAGCCAGCAGGAAAATACACGAGTGGCATTAAGGGCCACACAGTTTTCTTAAAGGAATATATATTGGAAACACCTACAAATACAGACTAATTAAAATTGTTACAGCTCTAAAAATGTACGTTACTATGGCTGTACTGATTATTGCTGAGTTCAGGATGTTGCTTTAAGTTGTGATCCAACATCTGCAGAGTTATGATGTCCTCAAAATGCACTCGGGCTTTGATCCCTTAAACAAAGCAAAGACACATATGGGAGAAGAAGTTACAAAGCTTCATCATTTATGTGTCGATCAATCAAGAAGCGTCAGAGAAATATTCCTGAGTGTTTTCATTTGGATAAGTCAATTTGGACTAAAGGGCTGAGTCTGTATAAAACTCATTTAGAGTCTAGAAACAACATAGCCCTGTTGTGTACACTGCTCTCCCTTTCTTTACTGATCATGTGAGTATATTTTCCATCTCTGCTCATAGTCGTAGTGTTAGACAAATGTGTGATTCAAAGAAAGAGAAAGGGAACGTTCTGAAACAAACTGCTGGGTGCAGTTCACTCTAGACCAACAAGGTCATCTCTATGTTCCCCAGTGCCTATGTTTTCTGGTACAATGCCCGCATTGTGTTATTTTGTTTTAAATGACATTTTTCATGACTTCCATTATTAATCCTGAACATAGGTACCAGGGAACATGGGTAGAAATAAACATAGGTATCAGCAAACTTAGGTACCAGAAACATAGGTATCGGGTAACATAGGTACCAAGGAACATGGTACCAAACAACTTTGGGAACATATGTACTGAGGAACACAAATGAACACAGATATCAGTAAATATAGGTACAGGGGAACATTGGTAAAAAGAAACATAGGTACCAGAGAACATGGGTACCAGGGAACATAGATACCAAGGAACTTAGGTAGTAGGCAACACAGGTATCAGTGAACATAGGTACTGGGGAACATAGGTACTGAGGAACATAGGTACCAGAAAACACAGGTATTGGGGAATATAGGTTCTGAGGAACCCTGGTACCAAGAAACACGGGTATCAGTGAACATAGGTACAGGGGAACATACCTAAGTACAGAAGGTTGTAAGTATCAGGGTTAGTTGGTGGAACATTCTCCGGGGCAAACCACAACTCCTGTTTGCCCATGGGAGAGTGTTTGTGGCCTAGTTTCTGCCACTCCAGCTGGGTTTGTTAATGAATAACACTAATAGGATCTTTTTGGGTTGGTTCTGGGCATTCACTAGAGGGCGGAGCAGGTCTGAACCCCTGTAAAGAGGGTACATGAAGGGGACAAACCTGCAGGTTTCCTGGTTTCTTAAAGTAGAAGATTATTGTCTGCATGAGGCTGGAGATAAATCAAGTAAACATCCACAAATTTAGCTTTGAATGGAAATTCTAGAGTCATAATAAAGAACATGTTACCAGGTTAATTCCCAACACCTTCAACTTATTAGGAATTTCTCTCAAAGCAACATTTCCATACTTTTTTACTACTTCCTGTTCAGTGAAGTGGCTGATTTAAATCTGAGGTTGAGCCTGTCAGATATGTCACCACACGTTACTGAAAAAAGGGAGTTTTTTACAGATTTTTTTTGTTCGTTCAACAAAAGCAGTAAAACAGAGGGAGACGTGGGGTGAGGGTGAATGCAGGTCCACTGTCCCTCTCAGCCCTTCCCACCCTCCCTGGATCCCTCTCCCTCTGCTGGGCCATTGTCCCAGGGCCCTGACCTCCCCGTCTTTCAGCTGGGACTGAAGTAGTTCCCGATGGCCCGCAAACAGGATTAGGAGCTCCCGTGGCTCCGATCATTCTCTGTAGATTTCAGAGACTTACTGCAGCTTGGCTGGGCCATGGTACTTTAATTACTCTGCCACCAGGGGGCCTCAGAGCAGCCCGGCGGGTAACAAGCAGGGGTGGGGGGCTTCAGTCTTTACATGGGAATAATCCCTATGCCCCTCTCATCAGTTCACATCTGACAAACATTTCAACCTTGACCGCAAAACTTAAATTTCAAGTTCACAGGAGTTTTTTTTACTAAGTCTTCTAATGTTAATTTTAAAGCTAAATTTTTAGCCTTTTGCTCGTTCTAGCTAGCTTTTCGCTACTTTTAGCATATCAAGTTTTGTATTTGTAGGTTTAAGTTAGGTTTACTGCTTTTAGCTTTAGCTATCATTTAACTTCTTTTTGCTAGCTCTTTGAGCTCACCTTTAGCTTCTTGACTCATCAGACCTCAGCGTTCACACTACCTTTTCTACACAAAAAATGCAACTTCTCTATTGTTTTGCATACAGTTCTGTAAGAGTAAATGCTATTTATAAACATAACTAACAAACATATCTAACAGATCACCACAGACCTGAACCTTCCAGAGATCAACAGACAAATCCAGCCAATATTCAAGTCACAACGAGATAATTTAATGTTTTACATTTTCTTTAGACAAGAACAAAATAATACTTTCAGATGCCAACATCTGGTTTCGGCTCCACTGATTGGCCCACGTGTGATGGTGCTCGGTGTGTCTGAGTCGACTGGTACAAACTGAGAGAGTGTGTTTGTGCGGAGGAGGAGGCCGAGCGCAGATACAAAGGTAGGCCTGTGTGCCCCTTCCGCTGACGACCTGTGGAAAATTCCCTGTCAGCGCCGTGCCAAGGTGCCGGGCCCTCCGAGGCGGGACTCCGGAGGAATGTGAGCCGCAGGAGCGCCAGCATGATCCAAGGCCAGAAGGGCGACGACGGGGGGTGGAGAAAAATCACTAATATGAGAAAGTACTTCAGTCCAGTGGAACGGTTTAAACAGCTGCTAACATCTGGCTTTTCACTGCAACTGGAAGGACTTTGATAACTTTTCCATCCTGTGTCACAGGTGAGGGTTGGGACGTAGATGGACCAGTAAATCTTGAGCTTTGCTTTTTGACTCCAGTTTCTTCACCACGTCCTACCGAACCAACGTCCCCATTACCCTTGGAAACTTCATCGTTTGCATTATTTGCAATTTCTGTTTTTAATTTAGGACCACATGTAGAATTAATTTTTTTGACTGACTGAGAAGTTATTGTTTCGATTACGTGGCATAGTTTGTCTGAGTCTTGTTTTAGACCAATAATATGTATTTTTTTAAACTGATCTTTGATTATATTCAACTTTTTGATTGGGTTGAGGCACCAAAAGTACTTTGCTTGGGTAATATCAAAATTTTTAAGCCAAAGTGTCACCAAGAGACAAAACTATAAAGCAAAGCATCTTTAACATATATGTATATGGTAGTTATTTTTTTGTGACCAGTGGTCACAATGAAATGATAACTTGTGTGGTCATAAGATAGTTAACTAGTGGTCATGCACAATTTATCTCATGGCAATGAGATAACTCATGGTCATAAGATAGTTAACTTGTGGCCACAGACTATTTATCTTGTGGCCATGAGATAATAACTCAAGGTCATAAGATAGTAAAGTCATGGCCATGCACTATTAATCTGGTGGCCGTGGGATAAATTATTTGCGTCCACAAGATATATAACACATGGCCAGGAGAAATCTCATAGTAATGAAATAGTTAATGCGTGGCCATGAGATAACTTTGAGCACCCATGTCATTTTGTGAGAGATACAGACATTGTTGGAGTCAGATTCAATATGAATACGCTGCTTTTTGTAAATGAAAGTACACTTATTTTTTGGTGTATGTTTTATCCAAAGAGTATACCTCTAAAAATATATTGTGTTCATACACTTCAGTGTATGGTTTAATCTAAATGGTTAATTTTTCATAATGACCTTGTAGTATTTTCGAGATTACATTGAACGCTGTAGGTGTGTGTTGGGAAACATATTTTTATTACTGTTTTGCTGAATGTAACAGAACTTCAACTCCTGCTGCTGCAAACAGACACAGTGAGAGAGGAGTCTGTTTTAAGTGTTGAGCTTCAAGATAATCAAGTTTTTTGGACAACGACAACTCCAGTTGTCACATGTATCTTAGAGCTGCAGCTTACATTGCAAAGAATTACTCCATGCATCCAACTTAATTTATTTTTATTTAACGTCACCGAACGGGCTCCGTATGTAGCTGTTAGTTTCCGGTGAATTCTTGATCTAAAACATTTTCCACTATTTTAGTCTAATTTTAGCAAGCTGTCCTGAGGCGTTTCACCTGGTTGCTTGGCCTCAAGGTGTCTTATCTGGACCAGGTGTCCCTTTCTACCCGTCACCCCTCCGTCGAGGCATGTTTGACCCACAGGAAGTTGTCAAAATATCCAACCCCACCTGCACTGCAGGCCTGAGACTAGGTTGGACACGGTTCGGTGATTTCCAACATCCAAGAACAGAAACAGCTAAAGCTTTTTGAGAGGTCCTTGAGGCTAATGAGAATGAGTTATTGCTGTGGATGGACATTAGTAATGTGAATGCTTTGAAGCATGATGCGTTGTTCCTCCATAGGTTTTTTGGCACATATGTCGTTCTACATTTTTTGTGCCATTTCTAATAATTCATAAATCAAAACATTAAGCTAATGTAATTAGGCTTATTCATGGCATTCTAGCTATGAATTTGCTATTTATACTTTTTGAGATATTTAGATTTTTTTTGGTTATTTTTGTTCTCATTAAAAAAATTAATGGAGTTCAACAAAAATCCTTTATTAATAACTAAATACACTGAACTAAATAACTTTAGCCTTTTTTCAGCTAAATTCACTTTTTATGATATTTTAGCTTTTTACCTGCTTATTTCAACAAACATGCGCTTTCTACTTTTTGTGCTAGATTCTGTTTTTTAAGCTACTTTTTAGTTACTTTTCTGCTAATTTCAGCTTTTTTGGCTGCTTTTTCTGAGAAAATGCAACATTTCCAGTTAATAATAATTGACCATTATGTCTGCAGGGTGATGTGTGTGTGTGTGGATGTGTGTGTGTGTGTGTGTATATGTTGGGGGGGGGGGGGGGGGGGTGTAAATCTTAATGGTGCTGAGGTTTATGACCAAAATAGGATGAAGCACAGAGGTTAGTTCAAACTGATCAGAACTCAGGTGCTACATTAGGTTCTTATTATGCTGAAAATGGTCCTTTCTGTCTCTGAGGCTCCAGCGGGGCTACCGACCCACCTTCAGTCGGACCCAGGAGCTGCCCCGTGCATCTGGTCCTGCTTAGAGTAGTCGTGCCCCCCCCAAACCCTGACTCCAAGGTTCTCCAAGAACAGCGTTGGTTTCCTTGCTTTCTTCTCCGATGATGCTCCATTTAGGCACTGAATGAACCGCTGCTGTTCTGTCAAACAGCTTTTGGAAGAAGCGCACTCGAGTACGTAAATAAACACGGTCGCGCTCACAATGAAGATAGAAAAAGGTCAGCTCTGCCTTTGCACCCCCAACACCCCCAAACACACTCGTAGACATTCCTGGAGCACCTGCACTCACTTAATATTTTGGCAAGAGTGCAGTAAAAAAAAAAGGTCCTCTGCTCTGTGCCTGTCATGTTTGTTCACTGAAGGAAACAATGTTTGGTTTTAATTAGAATCCCTGCCAAGAGCTGAGGTAATTGCCACTTTCTATGTCTAGATGTCTTTTTGCAAAATCCCCCTTTTCCTTTTTGTCGTTGCTTTAAAACAAAGCTGAGCTGAGCACATGACAAAAACACAAACCTGAATTCATCTGAGCATGTGTTAAATGTGGTCAGTGGCTGCGTTCATGCCTGAAATTGAAAACGCAGAAGAAGCAGAAGGTCGACAGCTGTGGTGTGCCGACAAACTCGGACTGTCAGGGACATCTAGCGCCTGATGAGCGCCGTGATAATTCGGATAATTGTTTTTCTTCTGCACAAGCCGCCAACCTCAGATCTATACTGTCTGAGTTTTTTTTTTCTGTCCGGAAGGTTTCCAGTGTTTTCTCATTTTTTAACACTTCTCTCAGCCATCTCCCCAGCCTTCTCTCCACCTGTAACCCAGCTGTAGTTTTGTGCAGCTCATAAAAATTCCCACCAAATTATTCAAACAAAACTTCAACATCTGCTGCAGGGAGACACCCCCCTTCATTAAACACACATGCAAACTTTTACATCTTCGGCTTTTGTTTGGAGTCAACTTTGAAGTGATGTTCTGGCAAATAGCTATCAACAGTTAAAACCTTATCAGCTGTGAAAGAAGTCACAGAACATGGTGAAGAGAAAGAAACAAGAGTTTTATCCAGGCAAGGGTAAAAACTAGACGATTACCAAACCGTTAATATTTTTTCAGGCTTATCTCTCTCAAAAACAACATACCAGATGATAAGGTTTTATAAATATTTATTAGAACATGACTTCAAAGTTGACTAAACTATCCTGTTAAATTTTATTTAACCTCCTTTTTATTTCAAGCAAGTCAGAAGATTTAGATTTAATATGTAGGATTTACAGTACCTCACTATCATCGTCACTATTGTTTTCAAATACCTAAGTACCTACTTTTTTGACTACCTATATTCTCCAGTGCCTGTGTTCCCTTGTACCTGTCTTCATTGGTACCTATGTTCTCCAGTACCTATGTTCTGTGCTACATATGTTCCTTGGTGCCTACCGGGTATGTTCTTTTATACCTATGTTCCTTGGTTCCTATGTTCCTCAGTACGTATGCTCCGTGGTACATATGCTCCTTGGTACCTATGTTCTCCTTGGTACCTGTGTTCTCCAGTATCTATGTTTCTTGGTACATATGTTCCCCAGTACCTACACTCAACAAAAATATAAATGCAACACTTTTGTTTTTGCTCCCATTTTTCATGAGATGGACTCAAAGATCTAAA
>JARVJO010000330.1:23023669-23041522 GCA_031762555.1 Cynodonichthys magdalenae | reverse complement strand
TTTTTCTTCTGGTTGGTTTTTATTGCGGTTGGCAAGAACTATTGTTTTGAAAAAGGGTGTCCTAAAACATGGCGGCCGATACCCAGCATGCAATGCGTCGTGACGTATATTCCCATTCTCTATATGTACATTAGCCCTGGAGCTAACACCAAATATGTTGCAACTAACACCATAAACGCCATAATTATTAGATCAGAAGCTAGCACTATATATCTATATATCACCATTTGTACATTAGCTTGGAAGCGAACACCATATATATATATATATATATATAATATGTGGTGTTAACTCTCAAGCTAATATTTTTAGTTCGGGATCTAACGCCCTATATGATAGCTTGGAAGCTAAAGCCATGTATCGCCATATGAACATTAGCTTGGAAACTAAGACCATATACTAATTAATATGTGTTGTGCTCTTGCTTCATTTAAAAGGGCTGAACATCAGACATGGTCCAAAATCAATGTTCAAGCTGGATAGAGCTTGCACTGGAGGGCATTGTAGGTGTCAGCATTTACCCAGAATGCTTTGTGGCGTTAATAACGTTGTGATACCCATGGGACAATATACTTTTAATTTTATAAAAATTAAACCGTCTACAGTATTTTTACAGTTTCATTTTTATAGTTGAAGTGCATTTTTATGAAGAAAAAAGTCCAATGTTAGAACTAAACTTTAAATTTTGTTTTAGTCAATTTTTTAAAGTAATTTAGTTATTTGTTATCAAGTCAACATTTTTTTCTACTTCCAAGTTCTGACACATATTCAGCCGACACAATCGGAGCAAAGTTTGAATCCCCGTAAACTATTGAACTTTCCTGATCTTACAGGGTTTTAAGAGCGGGATATGAGCTTCTGCCCCTCAGCTGGTGGCATTCCTTTCCTCCCAAAAAATGCAATTATCTTTTCCCATTTGACTGTTTTTGTTTTCCCCCGTCCGTCCCTCGTATATTCATTTCCTGTTTTGAGCCACACCAGACTTTTTAGCCTTTCCTCGCTTCTTTTGCTCATATAAGTATGAGAGTATATCTGCTATTTACAGCCCCCCGAGGGATACCTGTCTTTCTCACTGCTTCATTGTGATTGCCATAGTGACACCTAAATTCCACAGAGCGCAGGTCACGACCTGCACCCGCTCCGCCGTAAAGCTGCGACCCCTCACCTTTGCACCTGGGATGAAGGTCACAAAACTTATGACCGATGATTAGAAGGTAGAGTATTAGTATTCTGCAATATGTCTACACTAGCATGAGTTTCTTAATAAAACAACCCTTCTGCATTTTCATCTATTGCTCAACTGCAAATGCCAGTTTCACAAAAACAGTGCAATGTAGAAAAACTAATGTTAGATTTTAGCAAAATAATGACGTAGTCTACAACTTGGAGGTCCACTTTTATTTTGTGCTTTATGAGCTTGGAATATTAACAGCATATTCTATTTTTCACCTTGTCTGGTTTACAGTACTCAGATATTAATTCAAATCAGGACTCACAAGTCCAAGGTCTCAGTTAACCCATCTCCTGCATGTCCTCTGGTAGACCAAAACTATGAGTTGAATGCTGTGGAGTTAGATGGGTTGTGTCACTGATTTGATTTAAAGACTCACTGGAAACATTGCAGACTCAGATGACTTGAATCAGTGACTCAGATGACTTGAGTCACTCATTCAGGTTAAAAAGGTGTCAGAAATATTGTGGACTAAGATCCAGATGAGTCAATTCACTGATTCAGATTAAAGAAAATAAACAGAAACACAGCAGACTCAGGTGATTCGAGTCACTGATTCAAATAAAAGAAAACTAGTCAAAGTCTGCTGACACAGACGAGTCAAGTCACTGATTCAGGTCAAAAAACCTAATAGAAACACTACAGATTCAAATGACTTGAGTCACTGGTTCAGATTAAAAACTAGTCAAACTCTGTGGATGCAGATGTGTCAGATTGCTGATTTGGGTTAAAAACTTAACTAAAACACTGCAGACTCAGATAAGTCAATTCACTGGTTCTAATTAAAAACTCACCAGAAACACTGCAGATGAGTTGAGTCACTGATTCTAATTAAGTGACTTAGATTAAAATCTTACCAGGAAACATTTCGAAGTTAGATGTGTTGAGTCACTGATTCTGATTAAAAACTGACCAGAAACACTGTGGACTCAGACAAGTCGAATCCCTGATTCAGGCAGAAACAAGTCAGGTTGAGTTAGTCAAAAATTTAATCAGAGTCTGTTCTGTCCAGAGAACAGTTTCACGTGTCAGATTAATTTTCAGCTTAAAGTCTGACTCGTGTTATTTTAAATGATCATATTTCTGACACAACACTGTGTAAAGACTTTTGTAAACCGACCTCCAGCCCTTCAAACTGCATTAGTCCATAATTACATGGTTTTTATGTCTTTTTTAGTCATACTTAGCCGTGTAATGGTTTACTTCTGCAAATATTTGAGTCCAGCCGGCGCTGTAGTGTACGAGTAGAAGCTGAGCTCTGTGCGGTGCTGGGACACTTTCTGATCTCTTCGTAAACAACCCGACACGTTATCCTGTTATGAAAATTATTTACCGGAGGCAGAGGGAACTTGAAGTTCGGACTCAAAGAATAACCAGAGCACTCAATCTGTTAATTCGATGAACCTTTTTTTCAAACTGGAGTGTTTTAAACTTAACTTCTTCTGAACTGGTCAGCTTTGTGGTATAAAGAACTGGAGACCAGTTGGGCTTCGATCTTTGTGCCAAGGTGCCAGTTTGAATTCTTTGCTGCAGCTTTTCTTCTGATTGTTTGTTTGGCAGCAGCAAACCGTCGGGACGCCCACCTGTCCATCACTGTTTGTTTGCCTGTCCTCTGAGCTTTTCTGCTGTTGGGCCAAACCACACAACCATCTGCCTTCTGCCTGGACCCTGTCCCATCTAACTCTTAATTCAGTGTAAATGTCGGGAACCCTGGAGATCTGGCACACGTCTCTATTGTTTCTGAGATGTGAAAGGAGATCTACTGTAGAACATCAGGTCAAAGAACCCTAATTTTACTTCTTATTGTGTGGTATGGTTCGTTTGTAGCGAGGTCTTCCATGATTAATTGGTTTTCTTAATGCGCTTATGCATATTCATGTATACGCTATGGTATGAACTGTCAGTTTGAACAAAAACACTGAATTATTCATGCTTCACCACTAGGGGGCAGTAACGTGATTAACGAGGCATCAAAATACAAAAAATAACATTCTTAAAATAACTTTTCACACCTTACACATTTGGTCCACTTTAAACGGACCAAAGTTCTTTTCACCTGTTAGTCCGGACTTTTTATTCAAGTGTGAATACACTCATGCGAACCCTGGTGCGGATGAAACAACCGGACCAAGACCTATTTCTGAGATGGCCTCGGTCTGCTTCCAAATGAACTCTGGTGCAGTTCACTTCTGGTGTGAGTACAGACCGGCCTAGAACTGAACCAACTACAAGAAATGCACAATGGTAAAAACTGATTTTAAGCAGTCGTCCTGCAATTTCGGAGCACATTTCTGGTTTTGCCGTTATTTTTTTGTGTTTGTGAGTACGTAAATGTCATTGGCAGTCTGGTTCCAGTATTTTATTGATGTTTTTTTTTTAATAAATTATAATTGTATAGCATTTCTGTATTACAGTTTATGTCAAAACCTAGTTATAGACAGCCACAGTTCTGGTGTTAAGTTGGAAGACAACAAAGAAAAATAGCTTTTAAATGAGGATGCCATTAACTCTTTGGTTTTTACCCAAACTAAAGTTTTATGGTATTTAAAAAAAGAAGTGGGCAAAGACTTGTAGACTTTTCTTTGACGTTGCATAAATGTGAATTGTTAATTTTTTTTTTTCAGATGTGATAATTAAATGGTAAAAATCACATTTCCAATGGTTTATCAATTGGCCGTATGATAGGTGTGCTGAGCTAAATAAATCTAAAAATAAGTGGGGTCATCCATTCAACAAAGACAGTGTGTAGTCTCTTGAATTAACAGTGGTAATGATTTATTTTTGTAACGACAGCTCAGAAAGTCCTTTCACTGGAAACAGTTTTTAACTTCAAACCTCTCCATCACCCTCCCTTTTACTAACTCCCTTTTTTCCCTTGCCTTGCCTGTGCTCTTCTCTCTTCTCTTGTCTTTGTTTGAAAACATCTTTCAATTTCCTGGGTAGCTGCCTTCAAAGGGAGCGGTAGGGGGGGCGAAGGGGCTGAGTGGGATGCCAGAGGCACAGTGACAGCTGTGAGGCAGGAGACTCCGAGACCAGATCAGAGGGGTTTGAGTTTCTGACCGCCGCAGACACGCTGTCATTCCCTGAGCCCCTGATCCCTGCTGCTTTCAAACACACACACTCAGAAAGTGAAGAAAAACACAGATGAGTTCATGCGTGAACGTTGAACTGAGAAGCTACAGTTAGCATGAAGGAACTCACACTGTGAACTGAAAGTGTGCAGCTGCATGGAGCGCAAACATGTAAAGAAAACGAAGTTACAGGATCTTAAAAAAATATATTTGGTACAATGTCAATCAAGATAATTGGAAAAAATGTTAAGTTATGTATTTTGCGACATGCCTGTCCTCTTTTTGTCAAGGCACCAGAGGTACAGATTCCTTGGCTGAGGATTTTAAGGATCGAGCATGAAACGGGTGGGGTCACCAAAGGAAGGACTCTGGATCGAGCCCATGGAAAAAAGACAGTCTAACCAGAGCTCTGCTACCAGTAAATAGCACTATTTTTGTAAGTCATGTTTACTTTAAATTTAAATGTATCATGTCAACATTATCACTAACTATTAGCTCGGCATAGTTGTCTGTTTTTGCCTTCCAGTCTGGACGAAGATATCGGGTAAAACATTGGTTTAAAATAAGATCCATAATTGTGCAGTTGTAGCCCTGTACACCACGGAGGAACACATGTTAATAAATCTGCTGCTTCTGAAATTAAATGTCAGCCTCCGGCAGGTTGAAGCGAAACCGAAAGCTGACACAAAGCAAACTTTCTCAGGAGCACCTGCTCTAAGTCCACGCCCTTCGTCGCAGCGCCAGAGGTCTTCCGAGGCCGTGGGGCAGCTTGCAACATCAAGCTTTTTATTCCCAACTGATGATGTAAGTGCTGAGGGAAGAGTGAAAATGATCTTATTCAATTTACATAATGTGTTGACTTTGGAACCCAAACCTTTCTGTTGGAAGGACCGCAGAACCTTCTTGTTGGCAGCTCTCTCACTCAACACATTTTAGTGATTAATACACCCAAACAGACCCAAAACATCTGTCCTACTTTCTCATCAAACTGTCTTTTTCGCTCTGCATGCGGTTCCACGGCTTCATACCAGTTTGTCTGTTGTGTGGTTGACTTCAAAGCCGGCTCAGGTAATGGCATCCCGCGTCACTACTTTATAGAGCTTTTGGAGTTCCTGGCACCACATTAAAACTGTTCATGGGGCCCAAATTAAAGAGAAACAAGTAATGTCTTGACGACAGTGGGTAAAGTGATACCAGGACATGTTTTGTTGCCACCTGACGTCCAAACCCCCTGGAATAAAGTGACATCGGCGACCGCATAGCGCCTGTTTGCACACGTGTGGGGAGGCGGGGGTAAACAGAAGATCTGTTTGGAAAGGCTTTCCTCGTCTCGCCTCAAAAACCAGAGTGTTGACTGCTCTCGTATTCCCACTGCATCTCGCACTCTCAAGAAAAAATACGCAAGTGTGGCGACTGAGAGGAGAGCTAGAAAAGGAGACGGTAGGGAGTTTAGCTGCAGAGGTAGGAGGGAGAGCAAGAGGTGAGAGGTAGAGGGACAGAGAAAGGGGGGGGACGGTCTTTGTTAATCCCTCCACATCTGGCTTCTATTAGGATGTGGGGGCCGCTAAAATAATGTTTTTCGCCCGACAAGCCTTTCTGTGCTATAAATTACCCACCAGCCACTGTGCCTTCCTGACTGAAACTCTTAGCTGCAACTCCTCCCCCATTTCTCTCCCCCGTCTGCTCACTCCATTTCAAAACTCCCTCCTAGCACCAGAACTCTTCTGCTTTCAAAAACTTACCAATCTCATTGGCACTGTTGTAACCAGGACCACTTTTTTCCACCTAATCCAGGACTGGTCTATGCATTTATCACTTTTATCCTGGACTATTGTAATTCTTTATTATCTGGGTGTCCAGAAACTCTTTAAAAGTCTTCACTTGATCTAAAATACTGGTGCTAAAGTTCTGACGGAAGTTAATAGATCTTTTCTCTCTCTCTCTCTCTCTCTCTCTCTCTCTCTCTCTCTCTCTCTCTCTCTCTCTCTCTCTCTCTCTCTCGGCTCCCTGTTTAACACAGAATAGATCTTATGTTTAACATACAAAACTCTTAACCATCAAGCTCCAAATTTATATTATAGATCTTATTGATTTGTGTCTTCCTAACAGAGCACTTCGCTCTCAGACTGCAGGTTTATTAGTGGTTTCCATAGCATCTAAAAGTAGAATGGGAGGTTAATAGGATCCTCTTTTGTGGAACCAACTTCCAGTTTCTGTTCGTGAGGCTGACACCCTGTCTAATTTATTTCTATACGTAAGATTTTCCTTTTTGATTAATCCTATAGTAAGCAGTGGTTTAAGTTTTTAATTAATCCTATAGTTAGCAGTGGTTTAGGGTTTTGATTAATCCTATAGTAAGCAGTGGTTTAAGCTTTTAATTAATCCTATAGTTAGCAGTGGTTTAGGGTTTTGATTAATCCTATAGTTAGCAGTGGTTTAGGGTTTTGATTAATCCTATAGTAAGCAGTGGTTTAAGTTTTTAATTAATCCTATAGTTAGCAGTGGTTTAGGGTTTTGATGAATCCTATAGTTAGCAGTGGTTTAGGGTTTTGATTAATCCTATAGTAAGCAGTGGTTTGGGGTTTTGATTAATCCTATAGTTGGCAGCAATTTGGGTTTTCTGATGTATTTCTTAGTTCTGCTGCTTTAGGCTTACACTGCTGGAGGACAAACTGACCACATTTCTATCTCTCTGCTACTCTTTGCTCTACTCTACATGTTTGTAATTGTTTCTATCATCAACGTGTTTTTCTTTGTCTTCCTTCCCATAAAAAACAAAACTAGACCTGCCGTTCTGTTTGTCTCTTTCCTGTCCACTTTGAATCCAACCAGTCGAGACTTATGGCTGCCCATTCTGGTTCTGCTTAAGATTTCGTCCTGTTAAAATGTAGTTTTTTGTCTTTAAATAACAATTTACTGCAAAATAACACTAACGGAAGTTATTCTGTTGCTGATAAATTGGAGCCCAAAATAACTAAGTAGCTTAAACTACAGTTTGGTGTCAGAGTTGGAGAGGAAAACTACTTTATTCTGTAATAAGTTATGTCAGGTATTAAAGTCTTTTTAGAAAACCTATAAGTTTTATAGCCACTTCTTTAACACTATTTTAATGGTTTCATGTTAATGTCACTAATTTAAGAAAGAAAAACTAGGAGCTCAGCTGTTTTTTGCGTGAGAATCACCCCTATCAGAACAGACTTTATGTTTTATAACTTAACTTCAACAAAAAGCAAACTAATAACTGAAAATAAAACATGCAGTCATGACCTCACTGCTTGGCTTTCGTTGCACTCTTCAGTCTGTCGCTGCCGAGGCTCATCCCTTCCAGGGGTTAACCAGAGTTCAGTGTGCAGAAAAGCATAAAATCAGTGCAGGTATGGAGCTGGAGACATGAGGTCTGAGGGCCACTGAGAGGGCCCGGGCTGGGCCTTGTGAAGGAGGGAGGAACTCGGGTGGGAAGGGGTGCGGGGGCGACGGGTCAGCGCCGCTTCAACCAGTAAGACCAATTAGATAAATAAGAACTGACAGCCAGGGGATGAAAGGAAGACACTCGACTTAATGCGCAAATTCAAGATGTAACATTGACCTTCCCAAACTTAATTTTGGAGCCATTAACCACCTGTTTAATGGAGGCAGCTGCTTCTTCAACATGGTGGAGTCTTCCTCAGGTGATGGCCGGGTAGAAGGGCACATCTGCTCTGAAACTGAAGCCAAACGGAGCTCGAGGTGAACAGTGTAACTCTATCCGGTCATGGTCTGTAACCTGGATGGAGGCATCATACACACACAGATGCCCCCTGTCTTTTCCTTCTGTCTCTATTATTCCATCCCATAATGACCATCTGAACTTGTGCCAGACGTTGAGAGAGCCATGTCATCTCAGATGGACCAAATCTGAGCGACTGTTTTCTCAAAGAAAATCTAAACTCATAACCTTACAAGCAGCGATTTATGATCCATGACTTAAATATCTGCAGTTCCATTATCTCACGTTGAAAAACTGCTGTTGCTATGGCTATCTGCTGTCACGACGCCTGTGTATCCTCAGGCTGCTGGGGTTTATCTCAGCTTACAGTGAGAATGTTCAGATAAGAGATGAGTTATGAGATAGTCTGATTGCTGAGGTTGCAGATAGAAGCTGCCTCGCAGATTCCAGCTCAGGAACATCCCAGTTCATAAAGGAATGAGCATTTCTTGAAGGAATGCATATCGTTTGCTGCCTTTTGCACAAAAGTTTTAAACAAAGGTCTGTTGGTATGAAATTATAAATTATAATTCAATATAGAGAAGCCTAATTTAATACAGTGTCAAAAACTGTAAAAATCCCCAACTTCTAAGTTTTGGCTTTTTTCATAATTCGGCTAAAGATAATAAAAAATAAAGCATTGAGCAATCCACAGTATTCCTGATTTCGCGCCACTACCCATAATTCATAGCGGAAGCAGGTTCTATATTTCCGCTTGACTGTTGTTTACAATTATGAGGACGAACCATCGCTTTTTATCAAAGCATTTTTCTTCGAAATTTGGCGTAGATGGCCACATATCTGAGGTGTATATACTGTAAAAATGTTTTAAAAACATTGAGGACAATTCTTTAACAGTGGCTCACGTGTCACTGCTCACAGACTGGGTAGATGACATGAAGCTATGTCCCGATGTTAGCTACTACTGACATCAACTACCTCATCTTTTCTGAAAACACACACAAACAAAATCATAAATGTCAACGGTTTTGAAAGTAAAATGTTCCTAAGCCCCTCGGAATTGTAATAATTTTATAAAAATATTGTGATTAGACTTTTTCTTTCCCCTTATTCTAAACATAAAATTAGCTGTGTGCTAGTTCGCTTGTAGGTTTTAGAGATGAACTGGAGGGTTTCATTCAGCTGCAGTCATTTTAAATAAATAATAAACAAAGATAAATAAACTGCCTCTAATAACTCTGTTAGCATATATTTTATTAAAACAAACTTGGGGTCTTTTATAGCCCCTGGGGGGTAAGCTCCTCGTCTTTTAATCCTGCCATGATGTAAACAAATTATTTTAGCATGTATTTGGGATGAGGGTTGTTTATTATTACTCAGAATTGAGACAGTTACATTTGAACATTTATATAGTTTTGCCAACCATAGGCATAATATTTCATTCAATTTAAGACTTAGCTGCAAATAATATACAAACAAACAACCAGGCTAACAGTAGCTAGCGCTGATGTTAACGCCATTCACCATAGGCTTTCATTTAGTAAAAGCAAAGAACTGCACGATTAAATAGCAAAAGGTCGCTGTATGTGATGATGTCATCCCTCTACGTGGGTGAAACGATGTGTTTTGTCAAGTGGAAACCCCCTCCCCCTTTCCCTGTGAGCTTCTGTACTCCACTGCTCTGCCTGTTTTCCGTGAAACAGCAAAGCAGAAATGATTTGAGGATGAAAAAAAATAAAGATTATATGAGGAATAAAAAAACAAAACTACAAATGACTTGTTGCTGCCTGCGATCTGGCTCCTATCGTGTGTTGTAAAGAGCCGTTCAAAAGATTCGGATCGTTCGTGAACGTCATATCTCTACATGCTAGTCCCTAGCCTCTCTAATGCTAACGCTTATCCATGCTAGTTGCTAGCCAATCTTATGCAAACACTTGCTTATCCATGCTAGTCACCAGCATCTCCGATGCTAACTCAAATGAATAGTCTCCTTCTCATTTGCCAGCTGCTCAGTTAGTTGTGCCGGCCTATCATTAATGAGATCAGTAGCTGGTTTAGGAATAGATATAACCTCCTGCTACAAGAATGTAGCAACCGCTGGTTGTGAAATAGTCTTAATTTTGGCCCTCATACTGTGCCATAGTTTTTATTTGTTCTTGGGGATTCAATTTTCTTTCTCTAGTGAGAAAACACAAACCAAGGACCAGGAAAATTCAAACTTGGAAGCAAAAAGTGAACGAACAGTAAAATCTGATGGGTAAAAGTGAACTGGGAGTATAAATACCAGGAAGGCTAATTTGCAAATTGGAGACAAGTGAGTAATGAGGAGCTGATAATGAGGCTAAATAAAATTTATTTTATGCCAGTATCACCAGTTTGATAAAAATAAATCCCATAAATTAGTAAAAAAAAAAGTCACTTTATGATTCGATTCTTTACACTGACAGGAGCATCGTGTCTTATTGGAGGTTATCTGTCTTCAGTCAAGGCGGCCATCCTGAATCCAACAGTTAATCAGTTGTAGATATTCATCCAACAACGAGAGAATTAAGATGCAGGCAATTATATAACTGACAACCTTTCGCGGTGGCGGGTGATCAGAAAACAAAAGGACCAGAATATTCTGTCAAAGTGCAACACAGACGTATGTGTCACCAGCGCTCTGGAAACTGGAGCCTGGGTTATTTTTCTGTGATGATCCCGGGGATTGTTTGAATGGAGGTTGGGTGTGTGGGTGGGTATGAGCAGGGAAAGCTATTCCTCCATGCAGGGGTCTAAGATATCAAAGCCAGAAAGCTAAGGAGGGTGGGTGCAGCAGGAGGTTTTTCGGGGTGGTGGGAAGTTGGCTTTTGTCTCCAGCCCTCCGCCGGGATCCCTTGAAAAGATCACTGAGCAGGTGGATTCGTCGCGGCTCCCCAGATTCGGCCTCTGATTGGTCGAGGCAGGCGGGCAGATGTTGGAGCTGCAGCAGGGGGTTCGGACGAGTCCAGCTTCTCGCTCTCATACTGCGGAGATGGCTCCTCTAGAGCAGAAGGGGCCCGCGGGCTCCCAGCACACGGCGCATCGCTTGAATGACTCTCAAAGACGCACACACAATTTAGTGCTTCTTCTTCTTCACATCAAAGATGAACATCACCGCTTCACCCCGAACCAAGTATGGTTCTGAAATTTATTATGCTCGTTAACTGACCGTGTATGAATTCACTTCGAAGGGCTTTTGAAAGACTAAACATTTTGTCATGGGGTCAAAGTTTGAGCCATCCTTAAAAATAGATTACAACTTCACATGGAGTTAATGGTTTTAAAGGGAATTCCGGCTAATTCTAACGTTAGACGTTATGATAAACATTTACTTCAACTATAAAAACTAGATTGTAAAAACATTGTAGGCTGTTGAGCTTTTATGAATTAAAAAAAATATTGTCACACATACATCACCATGTTATTTAAGCTGCAAAGCATTCTGGGTAAATGATGACCTTACTAGGAGCTCCAGTTTGAGCTAATCCAGCTTGTTCATTTTGTACAATGATAATATTAGCTCGGGAACTCGGCCACATATTTATCTGTAATTGTGGGCTAATAATATTAGCTCTGGAGCTAATGCCACATACTAGTATTACGTTAGCTCCTAAGCTAATAATATTAGCTTGAGAACTAATGCCATATATTTCTTATGAGACATTAGCTCTGGAGCTAATGCCACAAACTAGTAATATATATATGGTGTTAGCTCCAGAGTTAATGTACTGAGCATCATCATCACGTTTGATTGTTCCAATCCATATATTGTGCAGAACATAAAAAAATACAAAATTTTAATTTATTGTCACACAGTATTATAGCTTTTTAGCTTTGACTCTTTAGGTTTTAGTCTCAATTGTAGCTCATCATCATCATTATTCCCAAAATGCAATGCATCCGTGACAAAATGGCGACACATTTAAGTAAAATATGTAATAAACATATACAATTGTTAAAGTAATCAGATGTTTTGGTCTGTCAAAAACAACAACTTTTAGTAGAAAAGAGAAATAACATATTAAGGCCAACGTGTGACAGTAGTCGGAGATGTCTTTAATATAAACTAGCTTTATCTTTAGATGCCAGAAACCTAAAATACAACCTAAATTTTCCACATAGTCTTGTATTATATGAAAAAGTGTGTGGCAGAAAACGTAAACAGAAAAACAAAAGTCTAAATAGCTTCTCTTCAGGGTTGTTTTCAACCAACAACTGACTGCCAGAAAAGAAAAGGATGTCCGAAGGCTAATACTCTGACCAAGCCTCACTGAGTGAACTAATTAGTGTGATCAGTGTAGAGATTACTTCTCAGCGTGTTATTAGAGTGATTCTGTTTCCCATCTTAGCAGCCTTGTTGCTCTTTATCCCTATATTTGCTGCAGATAAGAGTTACGGCACGTACACGGCGGTCTCGTGATGCAGAGCCGAAAAGATGGTCGGGAATCGTAATCGCTCTGCTTTGCATCAACAGACTGATGCTTGCTGAAGGGTCTGGGGCCTCTCACAAACCATTTCTGGCAGAGCTAAAGATGCAGATATGCTATCTGGAAAATCTGCAGGATCCTTCTCTGAAAACAACTCCCATATTCTCTCTCCCTTTCTGGTCTTCTAGTTTTCCCTGTCCATCCATTAAATATGTTTTTTTAAAGACCAACGACTTCAAAACTCCTTCAAAAATGTTGATTAAACATTAATTATTAAATCGTCCAACAAATTTTCACTTTTGCTTTTTAATTCCATAAAAGGAAGTGGTTTCCTGGTTTCATCTCGACCCGATCATTTTGTTCCGGCTGGTTCCCATAAATAAATGTTTGACTGATTGTGTGCCCAGTTTATCACACAACACAAATCAGGAAATTTAGAAAGCCAACGCGGGCTTAAAAAAATCAACATCAAAAGGCCTACAGATCACTTTGCCATCGCTGCATGACAGATGGACGGTTATCGTGATGGGAAAACGTTTTATTGACAACATGGCTGAAATATTTTCAGCCTGAAGTTGGACAACAGCCACCGAAAATGAAGAGCAGCAGTTTGGCATTGCGTGGACGGTGCATTCAGCAGAACACATACACGATTTTTACTTTTTTATTTAGTTCTTTGCTGCAAACCATAAACCATAGTGATGTCTTTGAAAAACTTGCAGTCATTGAAAAGTGATTTAAAGGAGAAGGTGAGATTTATTTTTTAGTCTGTCTACCTCTCATAACTATTCCCACATACCAGACAGATGTGGGCCGGATCAAGTGTCAAGCCGGCACTGCTGGCATGGTGGTTTGTCGACCGGATGTGTGCCAGGTCTGGCATTTACCGCCCTATTTTTAAGATGGCATGCCAATCTGTCAATGCCACAACTGGCCCAATTGTGGTTTGTTTGACGTGGTCCAAATTGGTCAATTCCACAAGTGGCCTGTTTGTTGTTTGATTTAAATGGCCCAAGTCTGTCAATGCCATAAATGGCCCAGTTATGTTTTGGTTTGTGTGGTGCTGGCCCATGCATGGACCACCAAAGGGCCATCATACTTTGCAGTATCTGGGCTGAGTTGAATGTGTAGTAGATTGTGTGGGCCAGAACTGGTCCAGAGAAATTTTTCTATATGGGTCAAGTAGTAGCTGCATCAGTAACCTTTAAAATTTTCCACTCCTCTGGTTCAATAAGCACTGTTTCTCAAAAACCGGATCAAACTTGTCTTATCCTATGAGAATCAGATCGGTGTGTCTGAATCGTTGGGCCTCTTTGATACAGAATGTCTCAAGCTGAACACTAGGTTGATGGTAGATGTTCTGGTTGTGGTTATGGATGTGCTGCGCCGGCATTCGGGCAGCTCAGCGTGTTAGGGAGAGATAACAAGCCTGGAGGAGGCCGAGAGAAAGTCAAACCCTTCGTTTTTCAGCGCTGTGAGACTGACTGGGCCTCCACCCCGGCTTGCGGACCAGTTGGAAGCCTGAGCCAGTAACGCACATCTGTGCCTTATTTTGATGCTGTTCCATTTTGCGACGGTATGCACAGAGGGCAACAAACAAAGCACAGTTCCACCTTGTTCCCATATATTTTGACTGAAATCTCCCTGCCATGTGTGCAGACCCATAGGCGTGCATCACTGAGAATGCAAAGGTACTGATCTCATTTTGAAGCGGCATACCAATGCAGCCCCCACAGGGTACATGACAGGGCTTTACTTAAAAGAAAAAAGGCATGTGGGGGTAGACTTCAAGTCTGAGGAGCATATTAGAAAAATACATAGAAAAAAATTCCCCTCTGGCAATATTTTTTTTTTCTCTTTCAGGAACAATTTTGTACCTTTCCTTCAGAGGGATAAACATGTTCAGATGAGAGGGGGGTAGGGAAAAGGGAGGGATAATGTTCTTTTTTTTGGTAAGGAGGGGGCGGCGTGTAATGAAAACCAACTGGCAGGCCGTCACTATCTATCCATCCTGATCGAGGGGGTCATATAGAGAAAAAACAGGCCTGCTCCTAATCCAGTCAAGACCGGGCTTCTTGTTTTTTGACTTTTTCCCTCCGTTTATTTTAATTTCAACACAGAAAATATAAAAAACACAATATTGCGAAAAGTGTATCGTACAAGTTTTTTTCCAATCAGAGGAAACACTTAGACGTCTGTTGGTTACGTCCTTACGTCTGCTTTTTAGTTAAATGGTTGCTAACACTTCATGTAACATTTTTCTCTTCATCCGTCATGACTGAAAGTTAACAGACTCAATAACTGGCCAAGTTCGACAGGTAGAAGGAGCCTTTCATTCGCACCACCTTTTATTATTGGCTGCTTTAATGAGCACTTTAGACCGTCACCTTTGCGCTGTGATTTACAGCACCTTTGGCGGAGATCAGAGACCCGGGCCCATTGGTTGCCTTTCATGACACTCTGGGCCAGCTCGGGCTCCGCAGGGATGCAGCTGGGTCCAACATGGCAAGAGGTGTGAAGTCCTCGACTTTAATGAGCTGATGGTAGAGGCGGATTACAGAAAGGGTCAGAGGTGATGGGACTGGGGCCATGGAGGCTGGGTTTAATATCCAAAGCCAGATTAGAACAGAAAAGATTACCTCTTACGATGTGTAGTCTGAGTAAATTCCTCAAAACTGAAACAACTAGTTTGGGGGGAAAACTGACCTGTTTTTCTAATTAAACAGCAAAATACAAAAAAATGACAATTTTCAAATAGCCTTTATTAGACTTCCTTACTCCCTTTTATGAAATGTTTGAACATTTTCCAAATAAAAACATTTCTCTAGGCGGGACCACTGCTAATTTCCTCTTCTAAATGATTGCGCTGTGCATCCAAAACCCCTAACATCTCATTATCTCCTAAATTTTCTGACTTGACAACTCTCGTCTCACAAAGAGTTCATTCAGTAGCAAGCAAGTCTTTCATTAGTGTAAATATGTGTGTGACCACAGAGTAATCAGTGAGAAGAATAAAAAAAACTGGAGTGCTAATTAGATGTTTGCATCCAGTTTTAATTTTTTTTGTGTTGAACCAGGAAATTATCAGATCTAAAGGGTTAAAAGATCATCAAGAGGTTACTTGGGATCATGTATTCATAAAAGTAAGAAATAAAAACATACAAGTTTAGTTAGAAATGGCAGAAAGCAAGGTCTCTCTAAACATTGATTGTTATTCAAACTAAAAAAATACTAGTTTCATTTGGACTTTTCAACATCTACAGAGCTATAATCAATAATTACATTTTTACCAATTTAACTGAAGAAAAATTCAGAAACCTCCACTTATTTCAGTTGGAATTACACAGCTTAAAGGATACATAAATAAATATTTAATTAACAGCATAACAACGATAAAACACACACACCTGAATATTTCCACAACAGGTGAGTAGTCCAAGTATAGCTCCTTGAGGCACCCCATGAGTCAGGGTCAGTAAGAAAGCATCATTAGTTGTACCATAAAACTTTCAGTTGGATAGCCAATGACAAAGACACTGTCATGGTTAGCAGGCAGTATGGATGCAGAATGCAGACTTATTTTTAAACTTATTTTATCAAGAAACAAAATAAAAAGCCTGTTCAGGTAGTAAAACTTACACAAACTCAAAATAGGGCATAAGAAACAAAAAAAAGCACAAGAAGGACCAGATGGTATGTGAAAATAAACTCAATTTTTGGGTTGTGAGAAATAGGTTAACATAGATTGGGGCTGATGGGAAGAGTGGCTGCAGCTGTGACTAATGA
The DNA here is from genome assembly GCA_031762555.1 of Cynodonichthys magdalenae. Taxonomy (NCBI): domain Eukaryota; kingdom Metazoa; phylum Chordata; class Actinopteri; order Cyprinodontiformes; family Rivulidae; genus Cynodonichthys; species Cynodonichthys magdalenae. The sequence continues at coordinate 23,025,280 of JARVJO010000330.1, read as the reverse complement.
AACCAGGAACAGGTGTGACTGGGCATGGCAGAACTTGAAAGTGAACACAAGGAGTCTAAAGCAATCAACCAAACAAACAAAAATGAACTCAAATTTAAAAACACACACACAAGAAAACTAAAAATCAGATTGTGACATTTTGATTCACAAACTATTAGAAAGTAGAAAGTGAAGCACGAGAGACTTAACTGAGACATCATTTGTGAGATTACAGAGCATTTTATAATGTCATGGCCCCCAAAATAAAACAGACATGATGGAATTGACTTTTTCTCAGGTCAGGGTCATGTTAGCCATGCTCATCAGCTGCCCTGACCCTGCAAGCAGATCCACCCTGAACACCTGGGAAGAGTCGTTACTCATCATCAAACTGTTTTAGAAGGTTGGTCAGATGTACACCTGTAGCACCAGTTGGTGTTTTCGTTTTTTTCCTTCCTCACCACTAACTGTGCAACACCACAGTAGAGAACTTGAGCCGTCTGGGAGCTTTTTGTTGAGGTATCAATCTTTCCTGAGAAATACCATTCTTTCAAGCGATTTGTCCCGGCCGATCAGTTTTCCCTCAACTCTGACAATAAAAACACTAAATACAATCACATCCTCATCCTCAGGTTACCCAGTCTGTTCATAAATCGCCCAACAACATGAAAAGTTTTAACATTTTAGTTGAATTTTGTCTGTCTATTAGCAGAATATCTCAAGATTCTTTGAACGTATTTCAATAAAATATTAAAAATACAAAAACTGAAAGTTATTGTATGTAGGTGATGTACATCTGCACCTGAAAAACTTTTGGAGTCATTACAATTCAAGATAGATGCCATCTACTTGAATAATTTTCATTGCTGTTTTATAAATTCACTGTGGATTTTATCACAAAATTCTGTAAATTTACTGTAAATTTAGCATTTTTGAAGAAAATGTATTATACAGCTATAGACAGTTTTTTAGCTGAAAAGTTTACACTTCTGTCATACAGTGCCTATAATGTCAACCACAGTTCCCAGAATTTTACGGTAAATTTCACGTTTACTTTATTGTCAATACAAGATCGTAGTTTTTACGATAAATTTTCAAGTAACCTCTGATATTTTACCATAAACAAAACACTTTTTCACAATAAATTTCTTACAAAGACAAATTCTCAGCTGTCAATTTTACAGTTTCATAGATTTGATACTATACTCTGTCATACAGTGTCAATGTTTTGGTTTGGTTTTTTTACAGAAAAATAACAACTACAGTTCACAATATTTTACTGTAAATTCCATGACCTTACTGTACTGTCATACAAGGTCATTGTAGTTTTACCAGTAAAATTTCAAGCAGCTGTCTCTGATATTTTTACCATAAACAAAACTTTTCACTGTTTTTTTCATAATAATTTATTGTAAACAAAGATCAATCCCTAGTTGTGAAATTTACAGTTTGAAAAAAACGTATGGATTACATCATACGTTATACTTTTATGAAGATTCTGTTAACCGTAGTTGCCAATATTTCACCATGAATTCCACAGTTCTTTTTATTTTACAACATACACTCACCGGCCACTTTATTAGGTACACCTGTCCAACTGCTCGTTAACACCTAATTTCTAATCAGCCAATC